>JAWQRP010001101.1:0-21146 GCA_033557875.1 Quadriops clusia | reverse complement strand
AACAGCTTTTCTATTCACACATACACACAGGTAGGTAACCGGCCGGTCTCGTTTCGGCAGTTGCATTGAGCGAATTTCAACCTTAAGAGCCTCCCCCTCTGAGGCGAAGATAGATGGACACCCTGTACATATAGAAATAGTGGACTTGAAAAAAACTATCATATGACAATTTTTACTGTAACAATAATTTCAATACAAAATTAGCCTTGTTTCTGGGCTTTGCATTCGCATGGCAAATCTAGTTTGAAGATTGTTGGGAAGATTTTTTTTTGGACCTGCGTTAAACCGAAGGCTACATGAGATCTTGTGCCAAGGCATTAGAATGTTGATCCAATCTTTCTTTGTAATTTTTTGAGAAATAGCCAATTTCCTCTTAAATCGTTCTGATCTGAAGATCACGAGCAATAGCTTCATAGGGTACATACCAGAGGGCTTTTATTTTAAATCTTTCTGGGATTGCTAGTTGGAATTAGGTTTTTTGCTGAATTTGATTTCCAATTGTTTGTATTTCGTTAAGATATGTTTCTTCCAAGTCAAGTGTCGATCAAGATGCATTCCAATATAAATATCTTACATCTTCACTATGTTGAAATTGTTGATTGTTTATTTTGACGGACACATATTAATCTCTTCAGGTGGTATTAGTTACTTGGAGTTATTTACCATCTTTTAAATTAATTCTTGACTTTTTGTCCACAACTGCACTCTTTCAAGATTTGTCCGTAGATGCAGGGAAGCGATGATTGAATTTTGGTGACTTGACAATATAGTGGTGTCATCTGCATAAATTGCTGTTATGACATGTGATGCAGTAGATAAATCAGATGTACTAATAACTCTATATAACTTAATGTCTTCCATATGATTGCCTGGTTTATGAATAAGAAAAACTTGAGCTACCTTATATATTATAAATATATTATTCCCTTCTTAGAAAGTTCTTTCATTATATTACCAACGATACGTTTGTGACCATCAGATTTCCTGATATTTAAGTTCGTTTAGATTTTCTGGTATACTTGTCCTGTAGTATTTGTTTTTAGTGGCAATTCTACCTGAAATGTAGATTCTAATTGGCATTGATTTTAGTTATCAATAGTTTTATTTTCGTTATTAGGTTCCAGAGGATATGACAGGAACACTTCATCGAGGTGTTTGGCTAATGTTTTCTCACTATTACTTGTTACAAATTTATCGTTCCCATCTCGCAAGGGAAATTACATAAGTCTGACTGTTTTATTTTACGAGTAGCCTACCAGAGGAAGTAATCAGTATATAAGGCCATTCAAAAATATTTTAATTTAATTAGAGATTTCAGTTTCTTATTTACATTTAAAATACAGTATTTGTTCTTGTACTAAACCATATCTTTTAGTTATAGCTTGGAGTTCAATCTTAGCAACATTAATTATTATATCTTTGCAAATATTCAGATTGTGCCAAATTTGAACATTCATTACATATATGCTGTGTAGATTAATTCGCTTGTTTGCATAATCGACAGATCAAAGTTAATTATCGACCTATTGTGTATATTTAATAACTTGGCCTTACAAACCCAAAATAAAACCTTCAGTTTCAAATATAACCTTTCTCAACCATTCGATTAAATTTTTTAGTGTTATATATTTTCTCTCTTCTTTATTATATTTTTTAGTTTCTTCTTGGGCAATGTGAAGATAGTGCGATAAATAATTTTTTTTTCTTAGAAATCAAATGAGTGTATATTTCGATGTTTCAAGGCCCAGCTTTGCCCGTTTCTCAAGAATGACAATAAACTAAAATTATATTTTTATGTCCTTAGCCCCTTAAGAGTAAGGCTATTTATTTAGAATAATTAAATCTGTTTTATACTTTAAACTACCTGTCTTATTTAAAGATTAGTATTCCATGTTTCAGTGCAAATACAAAAAAAAACTTATAACTTCTCGATTAATTGTATATAACAAAAGAATCCGTTTTAACCATCAATGCGAAACAGAGTTGAGGTTTTTTTGTAATTTATCTATCCCGTAGGTACGTTAAGGTATTTCTTTTTATCTATCGTGTTAACGATATTACTTTAATTAACTGTTCTTTACATTTTTGTGTATTTCAATGAGATCCTTTTCATTCAGGTGCTAATATATTATTCAAAATGCCCATCCAATGATGTTATGCACATCATTTTAAAAGAAAGGCTGTCTACTTCTTGTTGGTTTAAAATGATGTGCATAACATTTTTGGATGGTCATTTTGCTCCGAGCTACAAAGTCTTGAAATTGACCGAAATTTTTGCTCGCTAATTTGAATGATAATTGTGTGTTGGTTGCCTATATTTGTCCAGAATTTTGTTGTATTACCTTTATCTCGTTGTGTTTGCTCTTTCTTAATGTCATTTGTTTTTATCTCTTGTTTTCTACTGTTAATTGTTGAATGATATTCTTGCTAAATACATTATCATTTAAACTTTTTGTAATAGCTCTTACTCAATTTATGATTTCCTACACCTCAAGTTACCTTTTTGTGAAATATATTCTGTTCTGTAGTTTTTATCATGTTCATATTATTCGTTCTCTTTTAACACATTTTTTTATTTTAGTTTTCATTATATCACAAACAGTAAAAGGAACAAAATGAACGATATTAAATAATAATAATCTTCATATACTATATTTTCAGTTTATTTTTTATTAGTAATAATAATTATTGATTCACATGATATTCCGGTGAACATCATGATTAACACGTGATTACAGTCTCTTTTTTAATTTTTAATTTGTTACTTTTAATAGTTTCCTTCTTAACAATAACTATTTGATAGTTATTATTGTAATTTAATAAAGTACACGTATCTCTATTTCTTCCATTATTTATTTTTTAATAGCATCATGTAACGTAACAGATAAGACATTTCTACGTATTATCAATTTATATTGACCTCAAATATGTTGCCCATTGAAATTACTGTTAGGATATGCGATACCTAAAACCTAGTATCTACGTTTATGTCCTTGTGCTTCTATAGTACACATACATTATAGATTTAATTAATTATTATTAATTATATTCTATATTATCATTTACTGTATTTTTTACAAAAAAATGTCTCTATCTAGGATATTAACCCAAAGTTGAGGTGTATACATATTTACCTAATTGGGTTTACAAAGATTGAAATTTTGAAACTATATTCGCTATACTCCAGAGCACTGATTTTATCATTTACTTATAAGACGATTGTTACTTAGCCATCCTGAGGACTGTGTACCCAATAAATTTCTTTAAAAAAAACTTCTGATTAAAAAATTAATTGAATAATGTAAATTTTAAATAAATATATTTCGTTTAATTTTTTTTTTCAATGGACATCATCATCATTATTACTATTCCTGTTATTATAATATAATTAGTAGGAGTTTGAGAAAGTAAAAAGAAAAAGATATAAAGTTTAATTGCTTTAAGATTCTAGTGTACTAGGAGAACAAGACCGAAGGTAGATGAAGAACAATACAAAATATAGTACACTAGAAACACAAAAGAATATAAGACATTTTGATTATCGGTTATGAACTAAAAACATAGAAGACAAAATGAGATGCAAAAACCAGCAATACAAACTAAAGAAACTACCAGAGCAGAAATGATTAAAAGCTACGAAGGAAGTATCAAGAAATTTAAACGTACATGAGAGGAACAGAATCTTCGAAAGCTTGGAAATCTACAAAAAATAAATTATAATCTTGGTCATCTTCACATATGGTCTATTAAAATAATTATCCGATTTAGTTCCATATATAATTATTATATGATTTCTATAAAATATGTGTGTGTAATAATATTACAATAGTTATTGAAAAGAATATGTTCTTTATAAATCTTTTCTAAATAATAAATATGTTAAACATAACGACAATTCAAGAAATGTTTCAACATTTTTCTTGAATAATGTTTCCACGACTGCCTATTTATCATACACCAACAGCTGCGATAATATATTGTTCTTCATTTGTTCCAATTGACCAAATAATAACATTTAGTATATTACCCGTTCATTTCCAATAAGGAATCAAATAGAAGAGGTATTTAAAACAAGCATGCTTTGTTTAGGTTTATAAGAACAATTTATTTATATATTTTTTGCAGTATATTTGTAATAATGTTAATAAAATAATCTCTCATTTCTACAGGTTCAGACATCTCTTATTCGCATTTCATTGTCGCTTCGGAAAATTTTTCATGATTTCAATGTCATTGTATCTCTATATTTTTGTTTTTATTATCGTCAAGAGCTCCAGTTGTTTAACTCAATAGAAAGTCTTCTTACACTCAAACGTCTTATTTTATAGATTTCACTAATTTTATTTTATTATTATTAAATAGTTGTTGTCTGTATGTCTTCCAGTATGGTTTAAGTTCTTCGACGTCTAGAATAACTTTATTAAATATATTTATACACTTGTATGATATTTGTTCTTCTGTGTAACTTCTTTTATCCTTTTTTCGTACAATAAAGTAATCATTCTCTGTACATTTTCTAATTTATTATATTTTTTCCATCCACTTTTCTTTGGCCAGTTTAATAATTATATTTTCTTTGTTGTTTCGTCATATTGAGGATTCTATAAGTCTTCGAGGAGCTGTTATGACTCTTTCTCTCGAGTCTATATGTCCAGTTTTAATTTTATGGAACATGTTTCTCATTTGCTTTTATTTTTGTTGAATCGATATTAGTATCTGCATTCAGTATTTTATGTCTTTACTCCATACGATTCATGTTTGAGACTGTTATTGACTAGAATGTAGTCAATCTGAATTCTCATATTAATTATATTATTAAATTATATTGATTACATTAAGACGATTGCCACGTGAATTGTATTAAGATGTTACTTGCGGTTGTTACTACTTACGGTTCATTCCTTTAGACCGTATTATTCAACTGTAATTTATATTCTAATGCTATTTCCCTTCATGGGACAACAAATTTTCATGTAAATAACAATGAGTCAGCTTATACAATTACTTTCTTAAAAGCATGCATATAAAATATGTTAATATTTTAAATATGGTAAATAAGTTTATTAATTACATATTTCTGAAAATGTTGAAATCATGATAAAACCTTCTCCATTCTACTTTGTAACTACAGAATAAAATAAACAAGAATTGTACTCTCATTATTTAATTAAACCATTACCTACATCTTTATCTCTGCAAATTTAAATAAATATTATACATATTTAATTCATTAGTATGTAATATACAGATTGATCTATTCACAACTGGCCAGGGGGTGAAGACACAATTCTATAGATTTTAAGGTGGTCGTTCGTCAATGGCTGGGACTACAGAACAGTTCGGCAGGGAATGTCATAAATCTTTCTACTACCCCTCCCCAAACGGGTTTATCTGTGCAGAAGATTTATGACATCCCCTGCCGAACTGTTCTCTAGCCCCAGCCATTGACGAACGACCACTTTAAAACCTATAGAATTGTGTCTCCACCCCCTGGCCAGTTGTGAATAGATCAATCTGTACTTATAGGAACATTACTATCGCCTAAAAAGTGATTTAATTTTTTTAAAATAAACATGTGGATTTTAAGTCGATCCAGGAGAGATAGAAAGGAAAAGAAGGAATATAAAGTACATATGGATTATATAGTCAATTTAATTAGCAAAATTAAGAAGCCATTTGCATTGCATAGTTTAGCATAGCGACGAACCGTTAGCTACAGAAAATAATACTCAGTAATTATTTTGTGCCATTAATGAAACAAAATTAATGTAGTATCTAAAAAGATTGAATAGGATAAATACAACGTGTAAAAAACAGTAAATAAACGAAATTCTCCAATAACACCAATTCTCCGGTAGTAGTCGCTCGCTCGACAGATGGAGCCACCGCGCTCGCCGCCTACTGGGCAATGTTGATACAAGGAAAACTGTAATAAATTATATTTTAATTAATATTGCTTTAATTTATGATTTCCTACAGCTCAAGTTACGTTTTTGAATAATATATTCTTTTCCGTAGTTTTTATCATGTTCGTATTATTTCGTTTTCTTTTAATAATTTTTTTATTTTAGTTTTCATGTTATCACAAACAATAAAAGCAGCAAAATGAGCGACATTAAATACTAAAAATCTTTATATATTATATTTTCAGTTTATACTTCATTTGTAAAAAAAAATAGTTTATTCATATGATATTCCGGTGAACATCATGTTTTACACATGATTGCAGTTCTTTTTTCATTTTTAATTCGTTATTACTTTCAATAGTTTCATTTTTAACAACAGTTATTTGATAGTTACTACTGTTATTTAATAAAGTACACGTATCTCTATTTCTTTCATTATTTATTTTTTAATAGTGTCATGTAACGCAACAGATAAGACATTTCTACGTATCATCAAGTGATATGGACCTCAGATATGTTGCTTATTGAAATTACTGTTAGGATATATTTTTTACTATTCATTGTGCATGCGATGCCTAAAACCTAGTATCTACGTTAAGTTCTTGTGCTTCTATAGTACACATACATTATAGATTTATTTAATTATTATTATTATTTATATTATATATTATCATTTACATTTCTTTTTATAAAAAAAAAACATCTGTATCTGGGATATTAACCCAAAGTTAGAGTGTATACAGATTTATCTAATTGGGTTTACAAAGATTAAAATTTTGACACTATATTTGGTGTACTTCAGAGCACTGATTTTATCATTTACTTATAAGGCGATTGTTATTTAGACATCCTGAGGACTGCGTATCCAATAAATTTCTTTAAAAAACTTCTGATTAAAAAGTGAATTGTGTAATGTAACATTTTAAATAAATATATTTATTTTATATTAATACTCTTTTTTTCAATGGACATAATCATCATTATTACTATTCCTGTTATTATTATATAATTAGTAGGAGTTTGAGAAAGAAGAAAGAAAAAGATATAAAGTTTTAATATCAACAAGGTTCTAGTGTACTGGTACAAGACCGAAGACAAATGAAGAACAATGTAAAATAGAGTAGTATACTAGAAACACAAAAGAATATAAAACATTTTGATTATCGATTACGTATTAAAAACAAAGAAGACAAAACGAGATGCAAAAACCAACAATACAAACTCAAGAAACTACAAGAGCAGAAATGATTAAAAGCTAGGAAGGAAGTGTCAAGAAATTTAAACGTACATGAGAGGAACAGAATTTACGAAAGCTTGGAAATCTACAAAAAATAAATTATAATCTTGGTCATCTTCACAAATGGTGTATTAAAATAATTATCCGATATAGTTTCATGTACAATTTTTATATGATTTCTGTAAAATATATGTGTGTAGTAATATTGCTATAGTTATTGAAAAGAATATGTTCTTTATAAATCTTTTCTAAATAATAAATATTTTAAACATAACAACAATTCAAGAAATGTTTCAACATTTTTCTTGAATAATGTTTCCACAATTGCCTATTTATCATACACTAACAGCTGCAATAATATATTATTCTTCACTTGTTCGAATTGACCAAATACTAACATTTATTATAATACTCGTTCATTTCTAATAATGAATCAAATAGAAGAGGTATTTAAGACAAGCATGCTTTGTTTACTTTTATAATAACAATTTTTTTATATATTTTTTGCAGTATATTTATAATAATGTTAATAAAATAATCTATCATTTCTACAGGTTCAGATATCTCTTATTAGCATTTCATTGTCGCTTCGGAAAATTTTTCATGATTTCAATGTCATTGTATCTCTATATTTTTGTTTTTATTATCGTCAAGAGCTCCAGTTTTTTAACTCAATAGAAAGTCTTCTTATACTCAAACGTCTTATTTTATAGCCTTCACTAATTTTATTTTATTATTATTAAATAGTTGTTGTCTGTATGTCTTCTAGTAAGGTTTAAGTTCTTCGACGTTTAGAATAACTTTATTAAATATATTTATACACTTGTGTGATATTTGTTCTTCTGTGTAACTCCTTTTATCCTTTTTTTGTACAATAAAGTAATCATTCTTTGTAGATTTTCTAATTTATTAAATTTTTTTTCCATTCACTTTTCTTACGTCAGTTTAATAATTATATTTTCTTCGTTGTTTCATCATATTGAGGATTTTATCAGCCATCGAGGAGCTTTTATGACTCTTTCTCTCGGGTCTATATTTGTAGTTTTAATTTTATGGAACATGTTTCTCATTTGCTTTTATTTTTGTTGAATCGATATTAGTAACTACATTGAGTATTTTTTGGCTTTACTCCATAGAATTCGTGTTTGAAACTGTTATTGACTAGAACGCAGTGAATCTGATTTCTCATATTAATTATATTATTATATTATATTGATTACATCAAGACGATTACCACGTGAATTATATTAAGATATTACTTGCGGTTGATACTACTTACGGTTCATTCCTTTAGACCGTATTATTCAACTGTAATTTCTGTTCTAATGCAATTTCCCTTCATGGGACAACAAATTTTCATGTAAATAACAATGAGTCATCTTATACAATGACTTTCTTAAAAGCACGCATATAAAATGTTTTTCTTTAGAAGTTTATTAATTACATAGCTCTGAGAATGTTGAAATAACGACAAAATCTTCTACATTCTGCTTTCTAACTACAGAATAAAGAAGACAAGAATTCAATTCTCATTATTTAATTAAACCATTATCCACATCTTTATCTGCGTTTATAAATTTAAATAAATATGTTATTTAATCCATTAGTATGTTATATACTATCACATAAAAAGTAATTTAGTTTTTTAAATAAATATGTGGATTTTAAGTCAATCCAGGTGAAATACAAAGGAATATGAGGAATTTAAAGTATATGTGGATTATATAAACCATACAATTAGCAAAATTAAAAAGACATTTGCATTGAAGTGCTTAGCATAGCGACGAACCGTTAGGTACAGAAAATAATACGGAGTAATTATGTTGTGCCATTAAAGTAACAAAATTAATGTAGTAACTAAAAAAGATTGAATAGAATGAATACAACGCGTAAATGAAAAGTAATTAAACGAAATTTTCCAATAGCATCAATTCTGCGGTAGTAGTCGCTTGGTCGACAGATGGAGCCACCGCGCTCGCCGTATACTGGGCAATGTTGATACAAGGAAAACTGTAATAAATTATATTTTAATTAATATTGCTTTAATAAAGAAAATAAAATGATGTTTTCATGCCACATCAGTATTACATACTTTTTTACACATACTTCTCAAGTAAAAAAGGTCTATCGAACAGCAAAACATGTTTAAAAATACCTAGGCGGCAAATTTTAAATTGAATGCATTTCCGTTACTTTTGTTTTAGGTGTGTGGCGTTTGTACCGTTCCGCGCAATATTTTGTCTTGGTGAAAACTTAGCAAAATCCGCTAATTAAATCAGGTAATTGACATTTTTGTAATAATAAACATACAGAGTAATTGTATAATTGTTAGAAATGCATAATTTTAAGTTATTACTATTAATTTTTTATGTTTAATGAGGGGGCGCATAACCCAGCAGCGCTAACCTCACTGCATTTGTTATTGCAATATGTATTAGCGTATATTATCAGATATTATTAAATTTTTTTAAATAATTATTTAGTTTTAAGTCCATGTAGGTGAAATATATAGGAATAAGAGAAATATATGTTCTAACCTATAAAATTAGCTCAGTCGCCATTTGCATTGCTTGCTCGGTAGATGGCGCTTACCACGCTCGTCATGTACTGGGCCATGTCGATAAAGGAAACTGTAATAAATTAGTTTCCCTGCTGCATCGTTACCACATATTTTATTTACATATCTGTTACACCATTTTGTTTTTACAATATGGACAATAATTTGTAACGCTACATGTTGTGCTAGTAAAAACTTAGTTAAAATAGTTTTTTAACAGAGGTAATTGGTTTTTCTTAATAATAAATGTACTAGCTAATGGTGCAATTGTTAGGAATAAATAATTTTATGTTATTAATTAGAATTTATCATATTTAATCAGGGGCGAAAATTCAGCAGCGCTTACTCCATTGCGTTTGTTAAATATTTGTCCCTGATCTAATCAGTCTCGTTACTGTTATTTAAAATCATTTTTAATTCATAGAAAATTTAGTTTAAATTAATTCTGGTAGATCATTTTTAATTTACGGTACGTTTTTATTTCTATGGAAAGGCGCAATCCACCAAGGTTTTATTTCCTCAAAAAAGTATAAACAATAAATCACAAATGTGTTCTTGACTAGTCTAGAATTTTTGTAGAGGTTTAAAAGTTAATACACGGTGAGCGAAATTGACTGAGGCATAAAAAACGCGCTCTCCTTTGTTGATCTAAGAGTCGGTAAATTGCTGACAAAGAATCGGCATTTTTTATGCGTCACTCATTTTCGCTCACATGGTATTACTAATAATTATTAGTGCTAAGATATTTGTAAGAAATATAAATATGTAACAGCAAGTGTACAATAAATGAAACGTTAAAATACGTTCTCAACACAAGCATAGATCAGGTATCGGCAGTAGAATTTATGCCTGCATTCAGAATGTGCCCTAACGATGCATTTAACGTGATCACGGCTGTATAATAGGAGTTTGTTTCAAAAGATTACTTGCTGGTTTAAAATTGGCGCGTTTGCATGAATTGTTTAACATTTTAAAAGAACTCTTCCATTGATGCTTAGGTATTAAGAAATTAGATTATGAGAAAAAACGGCTAATCAATATTACATGGCATTATTGGTCCATATTAAGTTACGATCATTTCAACATCTACAGTTTGCGCTTTGAACATTCTTCAGTCGATGTTTTGACGTATGCGATGACGTAGTGGTAGAATTAATGCGCAATCGTATATGACTTCGGCAATTTCTGCGCGAGTATAAAAACGAAGTTGCCGTTTTACGAAGCGCATTACTTTTTCACGACTCAGTTCAGTTGTGTTTATTGCCAGTGCAGTTCCTTTACCACCTTTGTAAGTATTTTCTTTGCTGAATAGTTAAAAAGTTTTTGTTTAATTCAGGTGATCTAGAAGGATTATAGATTATAGGTGGTAATATTTCGAGTTAATGAGTATTAACTCGAAATATTACCAAAGAAATATTATCATAAGAAATGTAATTTATATGCTCGTTGGGGTAGAATTTATTGCAACATGTATTTGCTATTACTTGTAGATTTTTATTTATATATTATTTTCTTTTAATAAGGTTCATTCTTGTCCAGTCCCTGTCACTCATCAAACCAACAGTAAGGGTGATTCGTTGTCCGGTAGCTCTAGGTAAGGTTTTCTTATTATTATAAGCATTGCTGTGCATGTATTGTAGAATGTATGTAACTCTTTTAAAGGAATTTAAATATTAGGGGCAGCTACTATAATTCAATTTTGTTGAGAATGTTTCTAGTGCTTGAACAATTTTAACGAATGAGCAAGTATTACAATATTTTTTCATTCATGCTTATTTGCTTACACAGCTGGTCAAAATACCTTTAATTATTTATCAGTATGATGTATATAATAGTATGATTACAAGTATTATTAATATTCTTGTTTTGTTTTTGTATTATTAATAGTATAAACCCGATACGAATGAGAATTTTAAGAAAACAATAAAGGTGAATTAATGTACATTACTAATTTATTAAAGTCGCGTACAAGATATTGGTTAGTTTATTGGCTTATATATTTATTTGGATATTATACAAATTGAAATTTGGTATCACAATTGAAAATATTTATCACAGTAATTATCACTTCATATAGAGAACATAATCTTAACTAGGTATTGTATATGGCACGTTTCCATTCACACACAATATAATAATAATATTCTTCATATTTCCATACTTAAAATTCTTTTCTCAGAACGTTGTACGCTAATAAAAGTTAAGCTTACAGTACCTTTATTATCAGTTGTGACGTAATTCATTTTAGTTTATTTTCTCCTGGGTAATCTTGGGTCTTGCTTTTAATAAAATACTGTTATAATTTTTACAACATGTTTTATGTCGTGTTTATTATTATGACATTTCACCTGTTTGATTCAGACTTCCAGTAACTATTTATGGGGAATTTATAAATTCATTACGTTTTATTCAATTATACCTCTACAACCTTATTTATTTAAAAAAAACCAACTTACTTATTAAACATATTTAAATTTTCTTTTTAAAAACTTTTACAGTTGAAACATTTCACAAAACTTTGTCTTATCATTGATACATCTTTGTCATCTATTTTTTAAAATTAACTTACTTATTACACATATTAAAATCATTGATAAGACAAGCTTTGGTGAAATGTTTCAACTACAAAAGTTTTTAAAAAGATATATTTAATATGTGTAATAAGTAAGTTAATTTTTAAAAATAAACAAGCACAAAGATGTATAACTGAATATAATGTAATGAATTTATATACTTCCACAGAAAGTTATCAGAAGAAGCTTGAATCAAGCAGGCGAAACGTCATAATAAGAAAAACGAAATAGAATATAGTGTAAAAATTTTAACAGTATTTCATTAAAAGGAAAATTACCCAGGAATAAATAAACTAAAATTAAATAATGGGTCAAAATCACAAGAAAAACAGAGCATTCCATTTTAGTATAAATATATATCTGCTTACTCCTTGCATTCTTCTATGTCCCATTCATATCTTTTTTAAATTAACAAATATTAACTGAGGTATGGCATTTTTTAAAATAAGTGTATTTTCAATAGGAAAATGTATCGAAGAGAGCCTATCGTAATAGATATATTCAACCTCTGGGGTGATTTCGTAGCATCTAAGTTAATAACTGATATTTTGGTAAAAATTGAGAAACAAGATGGAGATTTGCAAGAGCTCACGAGGGATCTAGTAAAACTTATTGGTAAAGGGGACCCAACTATAGAAAATATAGTAGTCACCGCTGTTTTAAAGAAGTGGAAAAAAATTGATTATATTAAGAAACATGAAGCTGCCGCAGCGAAATCTGATTAAGTTTTCAAGCATTGAATTTTTAGTAACAATTGTTTTGCTGTGTAACTAAATAAGTACTAACTATGTCAAATAATCTTGTAATGTCTCATAAATAATATTCCTAAGCAATGTCTTTTATTTACTTTACTAAGGAAATCAGTTTTTGAATCAACTGAATTTTTCAGCAGCTACCGATGTCGCATCTTAATCCCTCTGATGGCCCTTTTGTGCCGGTAAGTAATTACTTTATTGCCTTATTAACTCGTACGGAACTTGTATTTTAGAGTAATTTGCTTTTAAAAACTTAAACTGTTGAATAGAAGGGACTATAAAAGTTTTGCATGGTTTCATGACTCGGTTTAAAAAAAACTATCGATAATTGTTGATAAAAGTTAAAATTGCATGTTTTTCCTTTAAGTATATTAACACTGTTACAATTTATTATAACAATATATATGGTTGCTATGGTGAGATTATTTCACACTGTCGCAAGGATTAGTAATAAAATTCTTAAATAATGATGATTGAATTACACATTAAAATTTATAGTACATTTATTAAATTTGTTTTCGTTTTATCGTAAAACTTCCCTAATTCCCTGCATATTATGCAAATTTAAAAAACAATACGGGATATGGTAATACTAAATGTTTTTATTTTAGGGGGAGGGCACAAACGGGGCAGGTGACGAATCCCCACCTCCGGAAAATACCGATACAATTTCTCTGGTACCTGAGAGTGTAAGCAACATTTTCATCACCTATCTAAAAATATTACTACTGCTATTTGTTTCTAATAAAATTATTTCTTATTTTTAGGGCAATACTCATACTTCCAACCAACTTTTATATATTTATCTATTATTTCTGTAACTACACATATATAATATTTAAAGTCATTTATTTTTTGTAGCATGAACTTCAGGTTGAGGCAATTACTCTTCCAAATGCTGATTCCGCTACATCTCCAGGGATCGCTTTAGTAATTCCTCCAACATTTACTTTACCAGATGAAATTCCAATCACTCTACAACCCTTAGAAGATGGTACATCAGTTAATGCAGAAGGTGACTCATTAAGTGATGTACCTCTGCCAGTAGTGGCTCCAATCGAATTGACTCCTGAATTAGAGCAGATTTTCGAATCACTTTTTGAGGAGGTACAGTATTAAGATTACATTCCACTTTGAAAGACTATACAATTTTTTTTTAGAGTCAGGAACGAGATATCTATGAACTACTCGACCCACTCGAGAGGCAGCTACTACTGGCAAAGGAGGATGAGCTTGCATTGCTTCTGGAGTCGAACCATGATCAGGCAGTAGGTTAAATAAAACTTTACAAAATGTATTCTACAAGAATATAAAACATTTCAGATAAAGTCCGTGTTTGAACAGCCCTGTAACCTCCGTCCTTTTGGCAATGATGGACATCCCGAACTTAACCGTTTACTTGCGTATTTCATGAACCTAATGATAACTGATGAAATTACCTTGGACGAGTCAACTATTCAATTTGCCAGGTTAGTGGGGACTTGTGAACTCGCCGCCGAGCTGAACTTCTTAGACAATTTACTTGAAAAGTACAACGAGCAAGAGAAAGGCTTGTTGGACTTTAAAATGCACTTTTACAACAACATTCAAGAAATTGTCTACAACGCCCGCCAAAATCCCGGTTCGCCTTTTCATTTGAGCATGCCAGTTTTTAGATATTTAATTAATTGTAATCCGTGCTACATTGTCGACTCATTCAAAGGAATTCTGGACAGTTACGCTCAGTCTGTTAGCCAAGATTCGGAAGCCTCAGCAACCACCACTTATTCAGAGAGTAACTCGCAAAGGGCTTTAGAGTTTAATCGTCTTGCAATTGCTGGTCCTTCACCAAATCAAGTTTATTCTCAATTGCATCAGTATCCACGAGCGGGCAGTAATGTGAACAATCCCTTGCAAGCAAATTTGGCATTAGATGCGCAACGTATACCAGTTTCAAACCCAGCAATACAAATAAATCCAACGCCGGATATTCCTTCTGCAATAGGAACAAATCGTCCAGAGAATCGTTCGATTGAAGAAAATCAATCTTTTGTTGGGAATCAATCGTTTGATACAAGTGGAGATGTACTTGCAAATCGATCATTAGATCAAACTTTGCTTGAAAACCAATATTTAGACCCAAATCAAAATGTATCAAATCAGCCTGTCGAAGTAAGCCGAGACGTTTTTCCACAACAGTCCTTAGATAGGAACCAAACTTTAGTTGGAAATGAATCTTTCTATTCAACCCAACCCTTAGATACAAACGAAACCTTAACGACAAATACAGACTTGAATGGAAATAGAGCAGTCAATACAGATCAACACTTAGAAAGAAATCGTTTATATGATGCACATTCAAGTATAAGTACAACTCAAAGCCAAGATGGGAGTGCAACTGTAAATGCAAGACGAAGTCATGATGTGAATGGCATCTTAGATCTAAACCGTTTTTTTCAATCGTACCGTTTCTTTGATTTAAGTCGGCCTCTCACACCACCCGTACAAACAACTCGAACCCAAGATACAATTCGAAACCAAGATAGACGTAGTCCAGAACCAAACGGGATTTTAGACCTTAATCAATATTTTGAATCGTATCGTTTCTTTGATGTAAACCACACCTACGATGGAGGTCAAAACTTAGAGGCAAACCAAATCCAAAATACAAGTCGCGCCCATGAAACAAATAGAAGTCAAGACATAAACCAAAGAGTAGATGCAAGCAGACCTGCAAATGCAAGACAAAGTCCAGATCGTAATGGGATATTGGATTTGAATCAATATTTCGAATCATTTCGTTTTTTCGAGGACAATCGGTCGTATGAACAAAATTCAAACTTACATTCAAACCAAACCCAAAATCCAAATACACCTGGAAATACATATAGCAGTCAAGATGCAAGTAGACCCTCAAGTAGAAGTCCTACAGTAAATGGTGTTTTAGATGTCAATCAATACTTTGATACATATAATTTATTTGATGAAAACAGACCGTTTAATGCATATCCATTCTTCAATTCAAACGAAACTCAAAACACAAATAGACCTGGAAATGCTAATCAAAACCAAGGTGACAGTAGACGCTTAAATGAAAACCGAAGCCCGAATCGCAATGGCGTCTTGGATATTAATCAATACTTTGATACGTATAATTTATTTGATGAACGTCGCACGTACGATGATCATCCAAATATACAAGAAAATCGAACCCAAGATACTGATAGGTTTATAAATGCGGATCGGAACCAAGATGTAAATAGACCTGTAACTGGAAATCGAACCCCAGGTCACAATGGAGTTTTGAACCTAAATCAATATTTTGATGCATATCGAATTTTTGAAGAACACTCTTATAATGCACGTCCAAACGTTCATACAAGTCAACCACAAGATGCAAGTAGAAATTTAAATCCACGACGAAGCCCTGAGACAAATGGAGTTTTGAATCTCAATCGGTTCTTCGATGCATATCGCTTTTTTGACCAACATCGAAATATTGAGCCTAATCAAAATGTTGAGGCTGATCGAAATATGGAGGCTAATCGAAATATGGAGGCTAATCGAAATATGGAGGCTAATCGAAATATGGAGGCTAATCGAAATATACCTGAAAATCAAGCTCTAGACAGAAATGGAATGGTGGTTCCAAATCAACAATTCAATGCAAATCAATTCTTTGATGTAAGTAATTCTTATGATGGAAACCGAATGCAACTTCAAAACCGACTCCTTAGTGGTGGTAACCAACCCGGAAATATAAATCGACGTACAGATGGTAATGGTATTGTAGATCCTAATCAATACTTTGATAGGTATCATTTCTTTGACAATAATCGATATGTTGAACCTAATCGATATGTTGAACCAAATCGAACATTAAACACAGGTCAACGTATAGATCCAAATCGAAACGAAAATCAAAATGTAATTCCACGTAGACCCGTGGATCCGAACGGAACATTTGACCCTAACCAATACTTTGATAGAAATCGTTTCTTCGATGTAGACCGTTCTTATGAAACAAATCGTCCTTTGAATGAAAATCAAACGTTCGATAGAAATCGTTCCTTTAATGATAACGAAAACGTTAACGTAGATCTCATCATGGACGGACATCGCACCTTCTTAACGAATCAGTCTTTCATGAGTAATCAATCTGTTACTGCAAGTCGACCTCTGGATGTTAGAAGCAGATCTGTGGACGTAAGCCGTTCTGTTGATGTGAATCAAAATTGGAATGTAGATTCAAGTTTCAATGTTAATCCTAGTGTTAATGTAAATCCAAATTACAATGTAAATGCAAGTTACAATGTAAATCCAAGTTACAACGTAAATCCAAGTTACTACGTAAATCCAAGTTACAACGTAAATCCAAGTTACAACGTAAATCCAAGTTACAACGTGAATCCAAGTTACAACGTAAATCGAAGTTACAACGTGAATCCAAGTTACAACATGAACCCAAGTTACAACGTAAATCCAAGTTACAATGTAAATTCAAGTTACAATGTAAATCCAAGTTACAACGTTAATCCAAGTTACAACGTAAATCAAAGTTACAACGTAAATCCAAGTTACAACGTAAATCAAAGTTACAACGCAAATCCAAGATACAATGTAAATCCAAGTTACAACGTAAATCCAAGTTACAACATAAATCCAAGTTACAACGTAAATCCAAGTTACAACGTAAATCCAAGTTACAACGTAAATCCAAGTTACAACGTAAATCCAAGTTACAATGTAAATGAAAGTTACAGTGTAAATCAAAGTTACAACGTAAATCCAAGTTACAATGTTCATCCAAACTTTGATGCTGGTAGAACCTTAAATTTGAATGCTCCAGGTGGGAATCAGGCTTCAGACTTAAATCGTACTTCAGCCTTTCACCGTATTTTAACTACAAATCAAGAAATGACTTCTGCTTCTGATTTAAATCGTCACTCTTATTTTCCATTATTGAATGACACGCCAGCTGATTGTGCCAAGACTGATGCATCGATGGTTGGACAGATGAATTCTTCCCGAGAGAGTAATGATTTGGTAAATCCAGAAGAAGGTCGTCGCTTACCTTATGCTCGTGCTCTAACACGTAAGTTAAAGAGCATTTGCAAAGAGTGCGGGGTAGCGAATTGTACAGTTTGCAACAAAGTTGCGTATGATAGGAAAGTAGAACTAGAGACCTGTCGATTTCTAGACATTCCAGTTAATGTTAGCATTCAGGCAACTGAACCATATTATCCAACTAGTAGCAGCGGTCTTCTGTTCACCAACAGCAAGTTTTCTACAACAATTTTGTCAGTAACTGCTCCGGTCTTCCAACCAAGGGCTTCCCAACAGGCAGCAAAAACTGTCGTCGCATCATCAGGAGGAGCATACGAAAGAAGAGGTTCAAGGGGATTTGCTTCTGGGGGAGACGGATCAAATTATAATCAGCCACCGACTTCTCCTTATGATTTGCCTGATGGGTTAGATCTCCCATCTGTTCGGCCAACATCTTATGAGGGTGGTTCTGTAATGAATCCTAATCCCGTAAATCGCTCATTTGGTGTCGACACTTCTTTAACTTATGGGGCTAATATTACCCCAATAACAGGTATGACATTTATATTAACCAGTACTACTAATCTTTTAGATTTCTTTTCTGCTGCAGGTAGTTCAGGTTTTGAAGGCGGTTCTGAAAGATATGATCCATCTTGGACAAGAAGCGCTCCTCTGCCAGGCGAAGTGAATGTGGTCTCTCAACCCTGGGGTACTAATTTAGATCCTCATAGCTTTAATATAAATTATAATGTTTCTATAAATTATGCTAATCCTTGGCAAACAGGTGGTCCTTCGAATCAAGGTTTTTCGGAATCAGATTTGGTTTGGTCGGGTGGACCTTTCTTTGGAGATAATCCTTTAAGAAGTGAAGTTTTAGGAACTGGTCCTTTCGCAAATAGTGCTGCTTTAGGTAGAGGCCCTGTAAGTGTTTCTTCAGCAAGTGCCCCCCTTTTAACAGCTCCAGTTAGTGCGCCTTCTCAAATTCATTCTGTATCACTTGCACCTCCTTTAAGTGGCTATGTTTTTAGTGAACCTTTGGTACTTGGCCCTATAACTGTCCCTCCTCCAATGAGACTTCCTCAAAGTAATTTATTACCAATGGGTCCATCAGCTTCATCTTCCTATAATTTGCCATCGTACGGTGAACGCACAACAGGTTATCAGCAAATTCATACTCATGGTGACAGTCATCCAACTTCATTTGATTCATATGCTGGATACACCAGTAGTTTCCCGAGTCTCGCCCCAATTCGTGCTTCCCACACAATCTCCGAGACTGTTCCTCAAGCTAGGACTTATGCTACTGTTAGTGCTGGCACAAGTCCTTATTCTTACGCCAGTGCTGTTTCTCGATCGAATCAAGTCCCTCGTGTTCGTATGAAGGCCCCAGCTCAGTTTCCTACATCGACTTCTGGTGAGAGTTACCAAAGACATCAGTACCAACCCCAAAGCGTACCACCGGTACAGGGTGCACCTTATCGAAACCAATTCTTCCCAAGTCTTCCAACTAGGAACAATAATTATCTTCAGCCTAACATTCCAGGAGCTTCTAATGCTTCCATGCCACCTCAACAAAGGCAGGTATATGAAAGTCAGGGGGCTATTCCCAGAACCACCAGGAATAGCTCCGTTCCACCCGTACGTTTACCAGGTCCATCAAGGTTCCAAGGTCGTCAAGACAATCAAAGACCTTACCCAAGGTTTAACCCTCCAAGACAAAATTAAGTCTTTCGTCATTACGAGATAACATACCAATGTTTTCCTTATAAAGCTGTGTTCATACCCTAAACTTTCTCCACAATATACTGTGATATGACATTCCAAAGAGTAGCTCAATATTTGTTAAATAAAGTTATATTATTATATATAACTATACGTTCAGAATTTTTCTCTTTTAGGTCCTAAGTGTTTCAATACGATAATGACTACTTTAATAAATATAAGACTTGCAAGGTTCATTGTTTATATATATTTGTGTGTAAATAACTTAATGATTAATTTAGTTTTATGCTTTAATTCAAATATCCAAAGTACCTAATACATATCATTTTAAATAACTGACATTTATTTTTGTGACATTTATTTTTGTTTCGTTTATTTTAATAATAGACAATAGAGAATAATAGGCAAGAGTCGTTAATAGGTGTTTTAATTAGTATAATTGATCCGTAATTTGTTTCATTGTAACAGTTTGTAATTTTCTGTAAATGCTGTATTACCAAGTACTAATCCTCAAAAAGTTTCCCTGACAGAGAATTAATTCCATGTCCTTGAACGTTAAAGAATTTTAGGTACTCTTGTTTAAATAATTAAATAAAAGGTGTTATGTTGATAGTATTGTTTTATTTGTCCTATTCAACTTACATAAACGTTTCATTAATTTTTTATGTGTATTGAGTAAACAGTTGTGAAAGTACGATTATTCAAATTAATGTTACACACTTCATATTATGATAAAACAATATCGAATTACATCTTTGTCATGTTTCATAATATCATTAAATTTTATGTTTTGCTTTCATGGAGATTTCCGGTCTACTCAATTGAAACAACAAATTATGTATAAATTGATGTTATTATTAATAACTGGCTGACTGTGATATTTAATGAGATATTACTTTGGAAATTTAAAACTATTATACAAGTACGTTAACATAGCCTAACAGCAGTCAGCTGGATAATATTTGTGTAGATATGCAACGATCACCATATATATTGTTTAGGAATACTAATAAATAAATAAACCAAAATAAATTAGGTGGACCGTACTTTTTTAATACACATAGCCATGGCATCATTGTACATATTCTTTCATGTTTCGAGTAAATCCTTCAAAAGTTACGGGAAGAATACAATCCTGTGGCATCATCATCAACAAACATAATTACCGTCGTAACGTACGTACGTCCGTCCGTCCATCCGTCGGTAATTTTTCCATTTTAAGGAATATAATTTCTATGGTGAGGGTGTATCGATGGTTGCGTCACTATGAAATATCGCATTTTAAAGAACATCAATGAGTTTTGTAAGGGAGAATTTAACTACTTGCATCAACAAATTAAAAAGCAACGAAATAAATTATTGTTTCGCTCT
>JAWQRP010001100.1:0-21150 GCA_033557875.1 Quadriops clusia | reverse complement strand
CTAGCCTGCCAAGAAGACAGAAGATCTGAACGGAGAAATTTTTTATATTCCAAGACTTCTTACACATCAATACTCAAAGCATCTAGGTCTAAACCACTCCTAGCTAAATCATCTGCTTTTCATTACCCCCTATATTCGAATGGGAGGGGGCCCAAAGGAACTGGATGTCACATCCGTGTAAATTGCAATTAAAAACTGTGTGTTTAATTTCATTAATCACAGTATGGCAGTTAACTCCAAATGATGGTTTAAGAATAGCTTGAAGAGCACTCTTGGAGTCCGAACATATCAGGGTTTTCGATAGATTAAACCTAGCAGACGTTTGAGCAGCTGTGAGAATAGCATAGGACTCCGCCAGAAAAATGGAGGCCCCATCAGGAACTCTGCCCTTGGCAGAAATACCCAACGGAGAAAAGCAGATACCAAATGCAGTTCTACCCCTCCCAGCATGAACAGACCCATCAGTAAAAAAAGGCACAAAAGTACTCCAATTGTCAGCCACTGTTCCATTAAATGCAGTAGAAATTCGAGATTTATGAACACTTGAAAAGATATCTAAGTGCACCTTTGGTTTCATGATTTGAGCTTGAAGGCGGATTCTGAAACAGCTATTAGTATTTTTAATAATTTGGTTATAAATAACATTAACAGAATTTATAACCAAATTATTAAAAGTACTAAATAATCTTCATTTTCTTATTTTTATTATTTTAAGTGAAACTTATTTTTTGTTTTGTTAATTAAAATAAGAAGAAATTTCATAAAATAATGTCAAATAGGAAGTTTCAAATTTATCTTTAAATCTCCTGAAGAAGTTATTATTGTATAACGAAACGTCGAAATAAAAATATATACATACAATAAGACCTTATTATACCCATTATTACAAATATTTAATAATTAAAATTCTAAGTATAAAATAGTCTAAGTATTATCTAAATTTAGCTCACTCATATTTTATTTAATGTGATGTTTAACATGTATAAACGCAATTGTTTTTACGTAGGTGGAGTGTAATTATTAAAAAACCTGAAGATGTGCAAATGAGGAAAGCACGAAATGTCGTTATTAGGAAATAAATAGAATTCAATAGACTCTAGTTTTTATTAATAAATAAATCCCAAGAATGGAAAAAAAGAATATTATTTCAAATGATGAAAGTTTTAAGAAAAGTGTATGTTTAGAACAAATTGACGAAATAATGAATTATGTTATTAAAAACTGTGTTTGTGATAAGTTGAAATTGTTAAATAATATGTATAAGATGATCATGTAAAATTAAAAGTCAAGTTGCTTACAAATAAGCGAAACATCATTTAAATAAAGAAACATGTTAAAATAAACCAAATAAAATCATAAATTAATATAAAACTAAAAAAGTCCTAGAAATTTTGAGAAAATAAAGCTACAAATTATTGATGAAGAAATAAACTACAATAAAAACAATGTTTTTTTCTTTAATAAATAAGGATGTCTTTTTTAATAAGTAAATACTACCATAGACACAGGAATATAGTAACTAGATATGACACCTTATGAGACAAATGGGTGGCAAAAAATCATTAGTAAATCGTTTCGAAATGTAGAGGCGCAGCAGTCGAATTCGACGCGAGATGTGATTTTAGCAACGAATTTTAGTTCCAGCAACGAAAGTTTGTCACAACAAAACGGCGGCGGCCCACATGAAAAAACACTACTACTAAAATCGGTATTAAATTTTTTCATGTGTGCCGTCTACGTTTTGTTGTGGCAAACTTTCATTGCTGGAACTAAAATTCGTTGCCAAGATCACATCTCACATCCAATTCGACTGCTGCGCCTCTACATTTCTAAACGATTTACTAATGATTTTTTGCCACCCATTTGTCTCATAAGGTGTCATATCTAGTTACCATATTCCTGTGTCTATGATACTACCTTTGTTCCATATAAAATGAGCCATTAGACATTTTTAAAAATTCCAAAATAATGACCCAATTTGTTTTTATAATTATTATTTTATAACTAGTAGTACTAGACAAAAAAGGACAAATTAGTTGTTATTATCACGCTTTATAACGTCTTTTGCAGTAACAATACTTTCCATTTTACAATGTTTACTAACAGGTAGACGTCCTTCTCGACAACTATTCCCCATTGTCATTAACTTTTTAGTGGACTGAATTAATTTGCGGTCAAAGTTTCCTTTTCTTTTAGGTTTAATATTTATTGGCTCTTCCTTTTTCATACACTCTATTGCTATCGTCTAAATTGTTACCCGTGAAGTTTCGAATTGCTCAACTGCCATAGTTATAACATCTTTCTTTAATCTGAGATTTTTATGATTTACCTTGTTTAAGAATAATAAAAGTGAACAAAGAACCGAAATTAAACACGCAATATTAGCTTTGTTCCATCTCCTACGTCCGACTAATTCACGTACTAGCCAGATGATCAGGAGTTCTTAAACAAATTGCGCAGTACATAAATATTTATAAACTGCGCATACTGTTGATGAACTTCTGATCGTCTGACTAGTACGTGAACTAGTCGGACGTAGGGGATGGAACAAAGCTATAGTTTTAGCAGATAAAATTTCAAAAGTGTCAAAAATTGTCACTTTTACACAACTGAC
Source organism: Quadriops clusia (assembly GCA_033557875.1). NCBI lineage: Eukaryota > Metazoa > Arthropoda > Insecta > Coleoptera > Hydrophilidae > Quadriops > Quadriops clusia. The sequence goes on along the minus strand of JAWQRP010001100.1, from coordinate 18,536 downwards.
AACTCAAAGACAAAAAAAATTATAAAATCTTATTCAGTGGTAATTTGATTAATAATTACCTCAGGAATATGTTTAACAAAGCATACTTAAAAATTTTTTTTAAACTTTGTTATTTTCTAACAAAAACCAAAATAGCTCATTTAATATGGAACAGATTTAGTCATTTCTAGTATAATATAATTTAATTAGCTTTAAATTCTTGGGATTGAGAAAATTAATGTAAAACTGCTTTCACCGTTTCGGAAAACTTTATTACTTTGTTTTTCGGAAAAACTTTTTACTTTGTTCACACTGCAATAAATAAGGGAAAACGAAAGCATTAGCACAAAGTAAAATTGTAGTTGTCATTATTTATATTCAATTTAAAACAATTCACAAAACTCAATATAGTCTGAAGAAACATTGACATGAGTTTTAGATGCGGTTCGTCAAGAATTTAAAATTAGTCTACATAAATAAAAAAGAACAAGAAATCATTTAATAATACAATCATTGAGAGCATGCAATTTTCAGCCTAAAGCTAAAGAAAAATTTGTAGATCTTCTTAATTCGCCCTGTACCACAAGTGCAATGGTTATTTGTAAAAGTCCAATAGTATGTCACATCCACGTCAGAATCAGATATTACTTGTTTGAAAATTTTAAAAACATTTCCAGATGTACATTAAATTTTTAAACATAAACTTTTAACATGGAATGAGTTAGTCCTGAGGATTAGCAATTGTCCAAAATTTTAACCTAAAAATTTAGGGCTTGATTTTCAGATAAACGAGTTTTAGTACAACCGGGTTTAAATCATATTTAAGCATATTTTATTAATAAAACTGAAACTGCATTATTCATAAAAAATAATTAAATCGGGTTTAAACCCAATTGTACTAAATCACCGTTCATTCGCAAAAATCTTAAATTTTGAGGTTAAAATTTTTGACAATTGCTAATCCTCAGACTAATTAATCCCACTTTAAACTTTGTTTATGAATAAGACTGGAAGATTTTAACCTTGTAATATAACATCATTTAAGATAAAATTATCGAAGCTAAAAAATGTCTCAAAATAGGATATAAGCCAGATACAAATTGTAGACAAAATGTTTTATTATATAATAAGAATTTCTATTGTAATATGAATGAATGTTTTAATTGTTAGGTATTCATCTTTTAATAAAGAAATACTAATATTTTTATAAACGAAAATTAATATTTTAATGGAAAATATTGACATTTATTAATTTAAAAATTAACATTTCATTCAAGAATTTATAGTTTAATGTAAACAAGAGTGCTTTATATTTTGATAAACAACAGTCCTAATTTAATAAACATGAATGATTGTTTTCGATAAAAATGTAAATGGACCTTAACCAAACGTTCCAAATAATCGTTTACATGACCTTTTAGGATTTAAACAAATAATGTGTGTCAAGAAAACAAATCATTAAATATTCATTGCAATAAAATAATAACAGTTAAGTATAAATATAAAAATCACTTACCGATTTATTTGATTATTTTGCAATAAAACATGTAATGGAGGATGTGTGCTCGATACACTTGGCAATGATTGAGTTGATCTTAGGCTAGTTTTCTGGTTTGTCTCCAATTCCCCATCTTCTTGTATTCCACTGCTCCTAGATTAATAAAAAGTCAATTTGTTAAAAAAAATTCGATTTATCAACGGCAAAAGAAATTAACAATAAAAAAAAAGAAACCAATAAACAATAAATAAATTTTAAAAAAATAAATAACTAAATAAAAAAAAATAACTAAATAAAAAAAAAATAAATAAAAATCCATGCAAAAAACTTACTCATCCGAATCTCGCAAACGTTTGTCTCTCTCCGGGTACAACTTCTCAATTTCCAATTCTTCCTGACTAGATTCCTTGCTTACAAACGCTTCATCTGTGCTTTTGCTATGTTCCACTTGCAATCGTGTGGACAGACCACTTACAATCTGAAAATATTATTTGAGAAAAAGAGATCATTAGTTTAATTCAAATCATTGCTCAACTTAAAAATACAACTTAAAATCATGGTTTAAATTTTAAAAACATCAGAGACCAAATAGAATATCAATAAAATAGATGTAAGTACCTATAATAAAGTAAATATTACCTGTTTTTTATGTAAAGCAGCTTGATTCTTCATCACAGCAAATGACTTCCTAGCGATATAACCCCGTACTTGAGCCTGGAAATTGACGATTCCACCCTTTATCTTCTTGTACCAACTTCTAGTTTTGTATCCTCTCCAAACCTTCTGAATCTTTACCGCAGCTAAAATTGCCCGAACTTGCCTTTGCACCAAATACATCCGACAGTAAGATTGAATCGTAATCACAGCGTTCTTCATTCGGAGGAACCGACGTCGTTCCAAGCACGCTCTGAACCACCGTTGCAGGCTTACGATACTTGCCATTATCTGCTGGTGCAATTTACAATCTAATTTATACTTTTCCGATTCTCGGAGGAACACTTTGCTGGACCCGAGCTGGTAGTTGTCCCTATTCAGATTGAGGGTGGCCAGGAAGTTGCGCACATCATTCTGGGAGCTAATCAGCCCCTTGGGGAGCAAAATGCGATAAAGTTGGATGAATTCATCGTAAGTGAGCCTTACGTTGAAGCCAGCCTGTCTTATCCTCACGGTTTCTAGCATGCCCGTGTAACGCAATTGCCTCTGTACCGTCTCCTCGTCGAACTCGTTCGGGATCTTGTTCCCATTCGATTTGATGCATCTTATGAAGAACGGATTCGCTTGGTTCAAAGTGTCCATTAGCGAATGCAACGACTGTTGGAATTGCGCCGTTACCGTCATGGGTTGCTTCCGCGCTTTTCCCAATTGGCCCTGGTTCGCTGCCGTGAGCCCCGTTCGTCCCGCCAATGTTTTAACCGACTGCAAATTCTTCAGGCCTTTCTTGCCTCGTTCCCGAGGCCTGAAGGATTTATTTTTCCTAGAGGAAAAAATAAAAATTAGGCTAAGAATCCTGGTGCCGAGATGATTCGAAAGCAAGCAAAAGGGCCCCATTAGTCTGTAAAAAAACGAGACATGCAAACACCCATGCTTCAACTTGAACGATCGGCCCTCGGGGGCCTTTACAGCAAACAAAGCCACAGAAAGGAAACTTGTACAGTCCTTCAGCACAATTTTAGCTGCTGCTAAACTTTTATTTAATTATTTTCCAAGTTGCAAAGCGTTTTGAAAAACAGTATTATGCAATTTTATTTTTCGAATCATGCTGCTTATTGGATAAATCATTAATTTGTTTACTACGAAAGCCAAATTATGTACAGGTTATTAGTTTTGTTCAGTGTGAGTCAAAATTTGTGGTGCTACTTAGGGAAAACTTTTCTGCTTACATCTAGATTTTTAAATTATTTATCACTATTTTTTATTAATTATTATTATCCTTATTTATTAATAATTATTATTATCATTATTTATTATTAATTATTATTATCATTATTTCTTGTTAATTATTATTTTCATTCAGTATTAATTATTATTATTCTTATTTATTATTAATTATTTATTATTGGCTGCTTTCGCCAAGATGTTTGTATGTGTGTCTGTTTCAAGAATTTTTTTTCAAAATAATAAAACATAATTAATCGTAAATTTAATATTAAAATAAATAATAAAATATATAATAAATCAAATAATAAAATACTTAATAAAATAAGTATTAAAAAAATTTCCCACATGTTGCACCTTTTTTGTCTCACACTGCACCATAAACGTATTTATACCAAATATTCCCATTACCGAAAACCATGGCTTTACAACCAGTTCCAAAATATATGTGCAAAAGGCCTTAATTTAGGTCAAAAAGATTATAAGTTTATATTTAAGAAAAAGGAAATACTTAAAATTTTAATTTATTATACGAGTTTCCACCACCACCACAAAAACATAGGCTTTATAGAAACAAATCTCACTGGCCGCCACCTTCTTAAAAACTACCTGGTGGTACATACATTACTATTTGGTTAGCCCTTTGCATGACTCGGGCGTCATCGGGGCACAAAACTCTCTCCAAGGCTGCCGAGTTGGGACTATTTCCCGTCGACTCTTTCCTCCGTCTCGTGTCTTCCTCGTTAGTTTTTACGTTGGCACTGCTAGTTGAGCTTTTGTTTCGTTGATAAAATTGGGGCCAAGAGAGCCTATTGTGATTGTTAGGAACATCTAAGTCATTGCTACGTCCGGATCGATTAAAAGCTAAGGGGTTTCGTTGTTTGCTGTGAAACGACATGGTTATGAAAAATAAATGAAAAACGGAAAAAAAATTTGTTGACTTATAGAAATATATGCAACAAAGAAAAATGTTACCCCAAAAATTATAAGAACAAAAAAATTATAGTAAAATAATATTAGAACAAGAAAAGATTTAATATAACAAAAAAAATTACGATAAAAAAAATTTCAACATAAAAATACCACCAAAAAAAATGTTTAAATTTTATTCGTTTCTCCCGAGAGTATCTACAAACTTCCCACACAAAACAAAAATAGTTTGTAATCGATTCGCAAAAAAAAACTTCATATCGAGACAATACGTAAGCCAATTTAAAGAGAATTAGCAGAAAGTCCACACACAAAAATATTATCACATTAGTAGTTAGAGAACACAAATTATTATTCGTGCATTAAGACAAGTAATTAAATGCAAACATCGCAAAGTTGGATTTCGCCTAACGGCATTGCATCAACTGTAAATTAAGGCAAAACCAAATTTACAATTAATTTATTCAGAGTCATCGCACACTCATGCAAAAATATGGTAAGATGAATGATGTCAAATATATAATACATAAGTTTCTGTATAATAAACAGAGAGGTTTGTAAAAAAAATCTTATTCGAAAACGAACCTACGCTAGGAACAATTATAGTTCTAACAGTTATTAGCTTAAAAAGAAACACTTTGGTAATGAAATAAAGTTGAAATTCGAAAAAACCAGTGGATGACATGAACAGGTATTAAAAACCGCTTGTAAACTTACGCTATTCTGTTAACTGCGAGGTTCACAGCCGAAACCGTTACTAGATGGCTAAAGAATTAAAGAAAAACAATTACCTCAAGTTACCTACAAAGTAATCGCTTTTAGTTAGAACATTAAGACGGCTGCTTAAATAAATTTTTTTAAATCGTTTTTCCATTCAGGATATTTTGACGTTTAATAATAAATAACTTATTTAATAATAAATAGCTATTTTAAACATTAACAAAAATATTTGTATAACTATTAACATAAAAATTTATATAAGTATTCATATATAAATTTGTATATAAACATTAATATAAAAATTTATATAAATATTAATATAAAAATTTGTATAAATATTAATATAAAAATTTGTATAAATATTAATATAAAAATTTGTATAAATATTAATATAAAAATTTTTAATAATATTAATATAAAAATTTGTATAAATATTAATATAAAAATTTGTATAAATATTAATATAAAAACTTGTATAAATATTAATATAAAAATTTGTATAAACATTAATATAAAAATTTACATAAATATTAATTTTTATAAATATTAATTTGTAAATATTAATTTATAAATATTTTTATAATTTTGGACTTGTATAATAATTTTAATAATATTAATTTGTATAAATATTAATAGAAAAATTTTTATATTAATTGATACAAATATTTGCAATCTATACTATAATATTAATATAACAATTAAAATTTAATAAGTAAACTCACCTAATAATATTTTCGTTGGGGACATGATTCCTTTGATACCGTTGCTGAACGTTGTTCTTATTCCCATCGACTCGGCCTTGTCGGTGCTTCCGGCCGGCTTCGTGGAACGCAAAATATGCCCTGAAGAACGCTCGAACGATGGCCCATCGAAATACGGCAACGGGGTCGGCCCCCACTAGTTCTCTAACAAAAGCCATCGAGCTGTTTTTTAGAACTCCGACGATGTCTTGCCGCATCAGGTCTAAATTCTTCTCTCTCATCTCTGTGGCTTGGTATTTCACGGTTCCCGCATAATGAACCACGATGAATGCACCCTCTCGCTTCTGCGGCTTTTGGTAGAATTTACTGTCTTTGTGCACCGAGTTAAATTTTTGCAAAAGGGTTTCATTCGTAGCTCCCGGGAAACTGGAAATAAAGAAAATGTTTATTTCATAAATTTTTTGTCATTTCAAACATTTTCTAAGAGATACGTTAGGACCTTTCTCTTTTGTTCATGTTTATTATAGGTTTATTATTAAGCTTTAGGAGATGAATAAAATTATAATACCTTTCCCAAAGTTTTGTTTAATATTAAATACTAAAATGATTTTATTCGGAGTTCCTCGTTAAGATGTTTAACTAATTCTAGAAGGGAAGAAGGTTATCCTTTCTTGAACATTATATACTTATTGTTAAAGCTATATTATTGATCACTCTCTGTTAAAATTATTGATTTAAAACCTTTGATTTAAAACCATTGATTTAAAACCATTGATTTAAAACCATTGATTTAAAACCATTGATTTAAAACCATTGATTTAATTTTCAAACTTTGATTTGTCAAAAGCAGAACCTTATTATGAAGTTTTAAATTAATAGTTCTTTATTCAAATTATGGATTGACAAAAAAAATAAATTTATTCTATTCAAATAAATACTAGGAAAATGTTTTAAAAAGAGCATTGTGTATTGAGAAAAGTTGACCTTTTTTTCGGGTCATACCATAAACTTATAATGATTTTAAGAAAAAACGTTTTCTTAAAGTATTTTGAAACCGGAAATTGTTTGGATTTTGGAGATTATTTGTGAAAATATTCAAAATGAGGTCTTCTCATCAATTTTGTTATTTGTCTTGTATTCTACATATTAAATGGAATGATTTACAATGGACCAAATTATTTAAAATTTTGGATGACTTATTTTTCTACTAGGAACATTTGGTAACCTCGTCATTGTAAGATGAATACGGTTTTATACTCTTTAGTTACAACATACTGAATTATGTACGGTTGATGCTAAGGTTAGAAGGAGAAAGAAGATTTATGATGGTTAAAGATCGCCGTCAGTGACATTTGGCAGACCATAATCTAAAATCGTTCCTAAGTAGAATAATAAATTATGACGAGATACTATCTTGCACTACTACCAACCAACGGGGTTGATTTTTTTTTTTTAATATAACACATTTCAATATATAATATAAATAATTATAAATAAACCATGGCATCTTGGAGAGTGAAATTTCGTATAGGAGCATAATCTTTATACATCTTCATTATAGTAACAGCAAATTTCATATAACTCTTGTATGAGAAGATCCCATTAAGAAATGTATTGTTAATAATAATAAAATAAAATTAGTTTCCTTAACATAAAAACCAGAGATACTTAAAATGAACAAAAGAAAGAATTTATAATTAAAATAAAAGCAATTTAAAGTGGAAAACAAAAAGGATCTAAAATGGAAAACAAAAAGGATCTAAAATGCAAAACAAGAAGTATTCAAAAACAAAACCATTCTAAATCAAAAGGAATCTAAAATGCCATTAAAATGAATCCAAAACGAAAATAAAAAGGAATATAAAATAACAATAACAAACACATAAAATGCAAAACAAACCTAAAATAAAATAAACTTTGATTAAAACTTTAAAGTAAAAAAAAAAACATTTTAAACAAGAAATTAGAATAAAAAAAGAAACATACTTGCACTGGTCGTCCAAAAGGCAGAGCAACCCATTCGGCTTTCCCTCAATCAATTGCAGACAACCAGTGTTGTCCATAAAGTCGATATTCGTCCAACGAATGCCCTCCTTCCTATACTCCTCTTGTTCATACTTAAAAACGTGTTGATTAAAGTAATATTGCAAATGTTCGTTAGCGTAATTTATACACAATTGTTCAAAACTATTGCACAAGCCGAAGTCCTCGAAGCCGAAGATATCCAAGACTCCGATGGAGTTCCCTTGGTGTTCCCTCAGGGTGTCCTTTTTGGACAAGAGAGCGTGGTTGACTTGCAAGACGATCCAGTCGAATAACGCGCCGTATAAGCATTTGGCCATTGCGTCCCGGCTTGCTATCGCTTCCGGGAGTCTGTAGTTAATGACGAGGGTTTCGCCGGAAGCGCGAGCTCGCTTAGCCGTTAAGGCTTGCATTAACGTCTCTTGCTTGACTCGGAGCAGTTCGGAGATGATCGCGACGACTTCTGGGTTCTTCACGGCGACGGCTTCGTCGTGGTGGTAAGCGGATTTCCTCGGCTGGAACTCGATGTTCCCGAGGAGCAGGACGGCCGAGAGGACGGAAAACAATCGGCGTTGTTTTTCCGCGGTGAATCCGACCATTTCCATGGATTGCTTGAGTCGGGAAAATTCGTAACCCTCGTCGATGTTGTCGAGAGTCGTGCAACCGCTCCTGTTCAAGTAATGGTACTGATCGGGAGTCTTCAAGTAGAGGAGTTGTTTCTCTTGTTCGCTGGCTCCTTCGAGTAGGTAGTAGAAGACGTGGTAATTCCGTTCGTTACGACCTTGCGTGCAAATCCTCGACTTTTCCAACAGGTATTTCTGTACGACGGCCCCGTGAACCATCCCGTTCTCCTTGTAGTTCACCTGGATGAACTTTCCGAACCGACTGGAATTGTTGTTGTGGGCGGTTTTCGCGTTTCCGAATGCTTCCAAAACCGGGCCGGCGCTTAAAATCGTTTGTTCCACTCCGCTCCCGTGGGAGCCTTTCTGGCTTAACGCTGTCAAATGATGCAACAAAAAGTTTGTGCTTTCCGTCTTTCCCGAGCCGCTCTCCCCACTTATCACGATGCATTGGTTCTTCCTATCTTTTAACATGCAGTGGTAGGCGGTGTCGGCGACGGCGAAAATGTGCGGGGGCAAATTAGGCCCTAGTCGCCTGTTCTGGTACAACTTCACGTACTTCGGATTGTAAATCGGGTAAAACTTAAATGGGTTAACGGCAATTAAAATCGATCCGACGTACGTGTAAATGTGTCCGGCCATAAACCTGGCCCTTAGGTTGTCCAGTAAAGTCTGCTCGTTTAAGTCGGGCAGTTGGCACAAGTCCGGGTACTCCCTGTCTTTCGGCTGGTACAGAAACCGATTGAAGTAATCCTTAATCAACTGCGGGTCCATGACAAAGTTATCCCGCCACACGTAATCGTTCACCTTCTCCCTCAGGTAAAACCTGTAGCTCGACTGGTCGCTCCTCGTCCTCGGCCACAGCTTCATCTGCTGCACGGGGCTCTCGTTAGGCCCCAAAATGCGCGACTTGCACTCCTGCCCCATCGCGTCGCCGATCACCTCAGCTAACTCGTAGTTCCCCCCGGGGCTCTCGTTCAGCGACAATCGTTCCACAATACAGGAGACGATCTCCTCGGCGGTCGTCTGCTTGCTCGCTTCCACAGAGAGCGCCTCGTAGAGCGCCGACAGCGCCCCCACGTACACCTGTACAATGTAACGATTTTGATCCATTGTTCGCTCGGAATCGTTCCGCTACATTCCATTAATCATCGGAGCGAGCTTTCGGGGTCTTTCCCCTCGGGTTTTGCAGAGTCAGTCCGCACTCGCCCATTGCGAATGAGACCAGTTCCTACGGGGGGCTTCGGGAGGAGATTGCACTAGCATGTCACTGTTGAGTTAGCGGTGTGGAGGGTTTCGAGCGGAGACAGGCGTTGAGGTAGTTGGTAGTCGTCTGTAGGTAGAAGAAAAACGAATGTTTATTAAGTGGTGTCCCAACAGAGATAATACTTTATAATTTTTAAAATATTTATTATTTCTTGACTCACTTTATATTATTATATTTTTTATTCTTGGGTATTTAGAGTCTTTATAAATTAACTTTTTTGTTTTCAAAATATTTATAAAGACTCTAAATATCCAAAAATAAAAAATATAATAATACTTTATAATGTAAAGAAATACAAGTGGAACCTTGTAGTAGTTATATTTACTATAAATAATAATAAATAATACATAATAATAATAAATAATACATAATAATAATAAATAATATCTAATAATAATAGTAAATAATATCAAATAATAATAATAATAATAATAAACAATATCAAATAATAATAGTAAATAATATCAAATAATAACAATAATAATAAATAATATCAAATAATCATAATAATTTTATCTACATTAATTTTTGTTTTAGTTTGGTTTTGGCTAATTTTTTGTTTTAGTTAGTTAAACTGTTTATCTTTTCAGATACATATTCATTTTACATATGCGTAATTTTAATTTTTAAATAGTAAACTTTATTATCAAAGACAACACATGCAAGTACAGGAAGAATTACTAACGTCTTTTTAACGGCAGGTAAAGTCAGTTCTCAAACACACGCACACAATTTACATAAGACTTTATTGCCTTTAAATCACTTCAATATAGTATCAGCATTTTTGCAATCTAATCTATTGATAAAAGTGTAAACCTATTGAATTGCTACGAAATATTTACTCAGCAAAGCTATTATTCGAGCCTTTAGATATTTTGAGAGCTCGATTAAATATTGTATTCGAACACACTTACATTATATTATTTCCGCAAATATATGCTTTTCTTGGGAAATTTATTTTATTTTATTACTTTTATTTATTACTTTTATTTTTATTTATTACTTTTATTTTATTTTATTACTTTTATTTCATTTTATTACTTTTATTTTGTTTTATTACTTTTATTTTGTTTTATTACTTTTATTTTCTTTCATTACTTTTATTTTGTTTTATTACTTTTACTTTGTTTTATTACATTCATTTTATCTTACTACTTTTATTGTATTTGGTTATTTTACTGCACTATTATTATTGCACATTCATTATAATAAATAATTAAATGTATTGGTTATACACATGTGTACTGACTCATTTTTAAACTATGCACCATGATGTAGAAGTGTAGAGCAATTAAAGGGACTTCTGGGAATTTTAGTGATTAAATTTATATGCAGAATTTTCATGAGCACTCGGAAAGAGGTGCACTTATTTGTCGTTTAAACTAGAAATAAGATTGAAGTGAAAATTGCACAATTCCTAATGTATCTTTGATATTTATTTATCTATCTATATCATTATTTTATTTCGTTACGCAACTGATTTCGTCATAATGGAAGAGTAACAAAATCGAAAAAGAATGTCAAATAATAAATAACAATTAACAAATTAACAAATAAACAAATAGTAAACAACTAAAGTAATACTCCCTCTGTCCGAATATAAGAGTCCCATTTTAATACGAATTTGTGTATAAAATGGGACTCTTATATTCGGACAGAGGGAGTATTTATTTTTAAAAAAATAGGAGACGATTGCAATAACTACATAGGGATTAGCCTACTTGATTATAATGCAAAATTTATGCAAGAATATTAAACAAGAGAGTTAGAACAATTATGGAAAGCATAATAGCATAATAGTGGCTTCAGGAAAGGCAGATTATGATATTCAACACATTTTAAAACTCATAAATCTTTAAATACATACTTGTATCAAATTATTTTATTCTCCTTTATAAAGGAGAACAGACAAATGAAGAAGAAGAAGAATGCGACATTTCAACTAGATATTAACAAATTTAGTTAAAATGAACGATACACTTAGTAATGTCAAATTTTTTTGACAGTTAAGTTCAACGACGTTAAGTAGGTAGAGACATTCCGGAACAATCTTAAATTACTTCTTATTACAATGCAATACTTTACATAAGTTTGTAAGTTGTAAGTGTACTTTTTGTATAATATACATACATTTGTAAGTGCACCCTACAAGTACATATTTGAAAATATTTATAAAGCAAGGAATTTGATACTCCAGTGACGAGACATCACCTACACCTTAATTCCCCACGATGACTTTATTTAAAAATAGATTTTAATTTTAGATTCGCGAATGAGAAAAATATGTTGTCGGTTTGTGAAGAAGTTGGAGGATTGCTGGAAGATGTTTGCAAGAAATAAAACCCCATAAAAGAAACAATATAAAAAAAAACGATAAAACTTCAGGAAACGATAAAGGGACAGAACCGATAATAAAAATGATAAAAAATAAAAACGACAAAAAACCAGAAACGACAAAAGACAGAAACAATAAAAAGACTGAGGGACAAAAAGACAGAAACGATAAAAAGGACAGAAACGATAAAAAAGTCAGAAACAATAAAGAAGACAGAAACGATAAAATGACAGAAATGACAAATAGACAGAAACGATGAAAAGACAAAAATGATCAAATGTCAGAAATGATAAAAAGACAGAAACGACAAAAAAGACAGAAACGACAAAAAAATTAGAAACGTTAAAAAGACGGAAATGACCAAAAGACAAAAACAATAAAATGAGAGAAACGATAAAAGGATAGAATCGATAAAAAGACAGAAACGAAAAAAGGACAGAAACGATAAAAAGACAGAAACTACAAAAAGGCAGAAACTACAAAAAGGCAGAAACGACAAAAAGACAGAAACGACAAAAAGACAGAAACGACAAAAAGACAGAAACGACAAAAAGACAGAAACGACAAAAAGACAGAAACGATAAAAAGACAGAAACGATAAAAAGACAGAAACGATAATAGAAGTACCGATAAAAACAGACCAACGATAAGAGAAAAGCAACGATAAAAGTCAAGCCAAGGTATAGTATATTAGCAATTATAAAGGGCCAGCAACTACAAAATGGGCGAATGTTTATAACAAAAGTATGTAATAGAACATTCAACTTAAATGACAGGAAGATATCATACCATATTAGCAGTTGGCCATGGCAATTATTGCAGTCGCTCATTTGTTTTCCCTTTTGACAACTGATCGAGTATTGATTCCGGCGTCGAGAAATTCAGTTCGGGAAGAGAGAAAACCGGGGAGAAACGACGAGAAAGCGGAAAAACTGCGAGAAACCGGAGAAACGGCGAGAAAACGGAGAAAACTGGGCGAAAACGTCAAGATTTGGGTCACATGTTGCTTCGTCCGCGGAACGAACGGGTAACTTTGATCACTTTGTTACTTCCCGAACATCATGAATTCGCTATTCGCCTTCTAATCGCGTTGGCCACTCGAACAATTGAAGTAATTAAGCGAATGAGCTCACGCGATTAAACGTAAAGGGCGATACACACAGGCTGAATAACGCAGATAGTTTTTCTTAGTACGGAACACCCATAAACAGCGGAACTTGTCGGTAGAGAACCCGCCCATATGACTACTTTTAGGGCCTCTTTCTCCGCTTTTATCACATACCTTTCGTCCCTAAGCTATCGAACGGTCGCTAAATGGAATGAACTTCCTTCTGGAATGCCGCAGAATACTTAACAACTAAAAATTATCTTTAGGAAACGACACAAACCACCATTTTTATTTGTATTCACTTATTGCACAGGCGGCACTCGTGTATCAAGGCCATCGCGATTCACGTCATTTGCGCGCCAACTATGAATCACATTGAGCACTGATGAAGTTTACAGACAACTTTTCTATATTCTTTCCGACCTTGCGGACTAATAACACTAGAATTACTCGCAGAGTTATTAATTGTTATCGTTCCCCATCTACATTTCCGCACATGGAAAACAAACGGCGGAAAATTGACTAAAAAAATTACAAAATTAAATAAAATGCTTCTCTGGCCGACTACAATCGTGATATTAGCATTCAAATATTTGTTCAATACTCAAAGAGGATCTTATTAGGATAAATATTTGCTCTCTGTACCTCCTTTGCTGGTAGTTAATTAGTAATTTTATGCGACTAATGGGCTCTATACATTGTGGAAACGTACAGAGCGGAACAAAAAATTTTGTTTCAAAATTCATTTTTTTTGTCAATTTATTTTTTATTTGCAAATTTATTTTTTATTTGCAAATTTATTTCTTATTTGCAAATTTATTTCTTATTTGCAAATCTATTTTTATTGCAAAATCATTTTTTATTTGCAAATTTAGTTTTTTATTTGATAATTTATATTTTTGATTTGATAATTTATTTTTTTATTTGATAATTTATTTTTTTATTTGATAATTTATTTTATTATTTGATAATTTATTTTATTTGCTGTATTTATTCTTCTATTAGAGCCTTTTGACTACTTTGATTACCTTGCTGTCAATTTCCACTCCTTCTATTGTTTCCCGTTGTTTATTTCTGGGAACAGTCATCAGCTTTCTTGATATCTATGAAGGCCAAGTGGATATCTTTCTTTTAACCAAACTGGATATCTTTATTTTAACCGAACTAAATTAAAAAAGTACACAGTCATTTCTCTTAATAATTAAACTACATTTGTACATAAAAAAATTATAGGAAGTTGACCCATTTTAAAAAGCAGGTAAAAAGTACCTCCTGAATTTCATTTTATTAAATAAAATTAACTACTTACATTAAATTCATAGTAACCTTCCAACTCCTTACTTTCTGTTTGGACAAACAATTGATAAAATAATAAATTGTTGGAAACTATAAAAAAACTCTGCCTCGGCACCAAAAATCCAAAACCAGGAAAGTAACTTCAACTTTATCAAATCTAATCAAACGCTAACGCACAATGAAGCTCTTACCTTCCCACATTGCACTTGAAAGCATGACTCAAAGAAGCAGGCATGTACCTATAATATAAAATCCAAAAATACCTCCAGCTATTTTGAATGTCGCTCATGCTTTTTTAATAAAAACAAACTTATGGGTAATTTTAGAACGTGTGAGGGACTGTGATTAATATGTAAGTGAAGCTTCGACAAATCCGAAGCCCACAGTGGCAATTAAGGCGCTTACGCACCTCACAGCTTCATTTTATCACAGATAACTGTGATTTTATGACCAAAACTTCCTCTCTTTAATTGCATAACAATCTCATGATCTTCACCTACAAAACATACCATGCCAATTAATTGTATTAAATAATTAATTTTAGTAATAAATTATTAAAAAAAAAATTTTAAAATTGTGGAAAGGACTATATAAGTATAAAGGAAATAAAACCCAGCGCAAGTTTGCAACTTTATTTAATTACGAAAAATATGCTACTCAATCTGTTTTGTTGTCTCTTTAATAATAACATTCAGAAATGAATAAAAAGCCAAATGCAGCGTCATCAGTCCACTTGTGCCTTTTAAACATCTAGTCACACACAGAATAACAGGAAATGGAGCGGGCGAGCCAGTTTCGGGCATAAATTATCGGTAAAATTAAGGTCTGCTGCTCGTCCGCTCCATCGTATAAAAGATATTGGTGGTACCTACAACCTAGCAATTACATACGAAACATACGAAATATACGATTTGACTATGTTCAAGTTTATAAAATATACGATTCGAAACGATCTCTGCTATTGTAGGTACTGTCCGGCTCGTCTGTCTCTGGCCCCGCACTCTCTGTACAACTCTAATATATCACTTCGTACACTGTCGCCTTTTTATCACCGGAACCTGTCACTATGTACTTATCGTCTGCTGAAATGTCACAACTTAGAACACTCGATGATTCTTTGGACTGCAACAAAAGAGAGCGATTATTAATATTAGAATTTTATTATTATTAAGGTATTATTTATTGTTCATTTATTATATGTTATTAATTTATTTGATATTATTAATTTATTCGTTATTATTAATTTATTCGTTATTATTAATTTATTCGTTATTATTAATTTATTCGTTATTATTAATTTATTCGTTATTATTAATTTATTCGTTATTAATTTATTCGTTATTATTAATCAATAGTTATTAATTTATTATTTATTATTAATTTATTCTTTATTATTAATTAATGGTTATTAATTTATTATTTATTATTAATTTATGCGTTATTATTAATTTATGTGTTATTATTAATTAATCGTTATTAATTTATTATTTATTATTAATTTATTCGTTATTATTAATTAATCGATATTAATTTATTATTTATTATTAATTTATTATTACTCTTCGATTTGTCATATGTTATTTATTCATTAATTTTTTAGTTCATTTATTCGATTATTTCTTTCATACTCCATTCGTCCGTTATTTTATTGATTTATCTATTCTTTCGTTCCTTCGTTTATCTCTTCTTTCGTTCCTTCGTTTATCTCTTCTTTCGTTCCTTCGTTTATCTCTTCTTTCGTTCCTTCGTTTATCTCTCCTTTCGTTCTTTCGTTTATCTCTTCTTTCGTTTCTTCGTTTATCTCTTCTTTCGTTCCTTCGTTTATCTCTTATTTCGTCGATTCGTTTGTCTTTTTTTTGTTCTTTCGTTTGTTAGTTCATTTCATATTTATTTTAAAATGCGAAACATTAACACTATACAGTTCAAACAATGCTCTTATATCTAATTTAAATATTTTTGCAAGCATACAGAATCATACAAATTTATTAATAAAAGATTTTCCTTGAGCAAACTAAAACGTTTAACTAATAAACTAAAAGTAGTATCTGAACTTATGATTCCATATGCTTCACTACACTAGGTGAAATACACTACGTGAAAGACATTACATATCCACACTCTATCATATGACTAACAGTCATAACTTGCAATTAAACAAACTAAGCAATATTTTTGAATGAAAATTGTTTCATATGTACAATAATAGCATACAATATAATACAATAATAGTAATCTTGTGGAGGACACGATTTCTTGTTGAAAAAATTCTAACATTTGTTTGTCATCCGAAAATGAAATAGGCAAATTTACTGAGTTATTTATTTAAAATACTAATTTTTTTTTTATTTAATTTAATAAATTCAATAAAATTTAATGGCAATTATCTCATTATTTAAAGTAGTTTAAAATAGTTAACCCATGCCATCGCTAAATTCAATTATACAAACTTATTCCGATTACTATGTGATAGAGCGTGTTGTAATACATTCACATAGAGTGCATACTTATATTACTACTACTCAATTATAATGTGTACTAAAAACACTTACATTACATACCTGAAATATACTGGCTCCATAGGGTGTCCTCCAGGCGTTTAACAAATTGTCTTTCCCCGTAGAAACAAACCACTTCCCGCAAGTGGCGAACCTTAAACTAAGAACACAGCTCTCGTGTAGGTGAAGTTGATACTTGTCCGGCTTGGTGGCATGTAGTACCTCTACATGAGAGTTCTCCATCCCAACTGCTAACCACTCGCCCGTCGGGCAGTAGCCAAGGGAGAAAATCTGCGAACTGAAGTCGTGTTGCTGCAGCTGTTTGCCTTCCCGCAAATCCCAACTTCGAACCGTGTTGTCCAATCCGCCCGTCCACAGCTTCGTGCCATCGGAGGAAATATCAATGCAAGAGGCGCCATCTGTGTGTCCTTGGAACTGTCGCACTAACGTCTGGTTCTGCAGATCCCACACTGCTATATTTCCGTCCGAACAGCAGCTGAAGCAAACTTTCGAGTCCGGACTGATTGCTAGTGCATAGCAGGCGGGTGCGCTAGAAGTTAGTTCGGCCTTTATCCTGGGAGTGGGGCTTGCGAGGTCCCAAATTGACAAGTTGCTCGCTTCGCCTCCTACGATTAGTGTTCTTCCGTCAGGTAGTAATTTCACCGATCGGATGTAGTTGTCTCTTTGCTAGAACGGAAGTTGCATTTTAGACTTACAAACATTTCGGGTTTCAGCCTTATAAACATTTCGGGTTTCAGCATTACAAACATTTCGGGTTTTAGCCTTACAAGCATTTTTAGTATTACAAAGATTTAAGGTTTTAGCATCACAAACATTTTTAGCGTTAGAATCGTTTAAGGTTTTTGCCTTTCAAATGTTTTAGGTTTTTGCCTTTCAAATGTTTTAGGTTTTTGCCTTTCAAATGTTTTAGTTTTTTGCCTTTCAAACGTTTTAGGTTCTTGCCATTCAAACATTTTTAGTTATTCAATCTTTTAAGGTTTTTTGATCTCTTGATCTTAGATATTTTGAATCTATTATTTATTTAAATACTTTTAGAAGTTTTATAATTTTTATTGTCCGACGTTTCGCCAATCTATATAGGCATCATTAGGAACATAATACATATTTATTTTCATCTCTACTAGCTCAACATAATACATAGTTTAATAAATAAAATTAGAACAAAGTATCAATATATACATCAATCACGACAGTAAGTAGCTAAATGTATTTAAATAAATAATAGACTCGAAATATCACAAGATCAAAAGCAACAAATTAAATAAAGTAAGTCAAGAAAAACTAAATATTTTATAATCATTTTTACCTATGAAATATTTTAGATTTTAGCCCCACAAACATTTTTAACTTTAGAAACATTCTAGGTTTTAACTTTTATCTTTAATTTTATTAATACTAGATAATAATAATATAATAAATAATAATATAATTCTAATATTAATTAATTAATATTTATGAAAATTAAATTAATGATCTATTATTTGGGAATCTAAGAACAAGAGAGTTACATTTTGGCAACCAAGAATTCCGTCTTAGTTAAATTATTTAAAATTTCGACATGCTTAAAATTTCAACTTAGTTAAAACTCCAGTTTCGGAAAAAGAAACTAGTCTAGTAGGTATCTAAATGAAAAAAATAAATAATGATAATTAAATAGAAATAAATGAAA
>JAWQRP010001099.1:0-21152 GCA_033557875.1 Quadriops clusia | reverse complement strand
CTCGCCCAGCTTATTCAACATTCCGTTTAGGACGTTTTCTTTGTCTATCCTTCGCTCGCTTCGCTCGCTCAGCTTATTCAACATTCCATTCAGGACGTTTTCTTCGACTATCCTTCGCTCGCTTCGCTCGCTCAGCTTATTCAACATTCCATTTAGAACGTTTTTTCGACTATCCTTCGTTTGCTTCGCTCGTTCAGCTTATTCAACATTCCATTCAGAACGTTTCCTTCGTTTTTGCTTCGCTCGCTCAGCTTATTCAACATTCATTTTAGAACGTTTTCTTTGCCTATCCTTCGCTCGCTTCGCTCGCTCAGCTTATTCAACATTCCATTCAGAACGTTTTCCCTTTAATATTTTATTCAGAACGTTTTCATCGTTTATCCTTCGCTCGCTTTTCTAGCTCAGTTTATTCAAATTTTATTTTTAATATTTTCATAGTCAATACTTCACTGGTTTCGCTCGCTCAGTTTAATCCATTTTAAATGTCGTATCCAATATATTCGATTTTATGAAGAAATGTGTTTAAATCCCACGTTTTATTCAATTTTATTTAGAAATATTTTCAAAACCAACATTTCGATTTATAAATGTTTTCGTAAACAATTCTTTATTCTTATTTATAAATGTTTTGACAGACAATATTTTATTCGATTTTATTTAGAATTCCTTTCGCAGTTAATACTTTACATAAAAAAGTTTAGAAAAGTTTTCAAAGCCAATGTTTTATTCTATTTTTACTTATAAACTAGTTTTTTCCGTATAAAATCAAAGGCTTTCATGTACATATATACTATTGCCTAGTACACGTATACTTAATGCCATGTACACATATACATCTAAATATGTTAACATATACCTATATCTTATGATTTCGACACATATATCTACATGTTATCCTGTTCCCTAACAATTTATGCAAGAGTAACATACGATAGCGAACAGAGAAACATAACAGTAGTAGTGATATTTTTGTATTTTTTTAATTTGAGATTTACTTAATTTTTTTTTATTTAAATTGAAATGAATTTAATATTAGTCGCACTCATTACTTGTAATAATTAAATATTTTTAATTGTAAAAATTGTGATAAAATTTTTAGATCAAAAATATTCTACTTTACCTAACTGTTACACGTTTAATCCTTAGCCCGAGTAGGGCTCTAAGACGTACGTTACAAAGGTACCCAAGCAACAATTTTGGTCGAAAATACGTTTGAAAAGACCAATTTACAGGATAGCGACCTAACCAATTTTTTTAGAATTTACCATGAAATTACGTCGAAATGTCGACAGTGGGGAATAAAATGGAAGTAAATTTAACTATAAAAGAAATTGGACTTCATGGTCAAAGTTAAATATCCCTGATATAGGCCATATATTAGTAAATTTTAGGGAAACTTTAACCAATTGAGGTACATTTATCTTATTTCTTACTGATATTTAACCTACATATTTCCTATTTTTAACTTATTTCTCTGTTTGGATATGGCGCATGAGCAAGCGTTCAACAGTTTATATCTTTATCTAACAAATGAATAATATAATAAGTTCATACTTGTTTAGTATCTTCTTCCCCCGAAACAGTTTTAACGATAAAGTTCTTCCTCTAGACCTTCCTTCCATCATTACATTAATACATATGTTACTTGAATAATTATAACGTTATAACAGGTAACCCTAGAACAAATTTTTACTACACTGAAAAATTTTCTGATGAAATCATAGATCTCACTTCGAAATATATCAAAGCGACTCAAAAATTAGCAGTCACAACAAAATGTTAAATATTTCCAAAAGACTTTTGAATCACATTTCTTAATGTGTCCAAGTTTAATTTATTGTCATCTTATTCGGGACCTTAAAAATGCTCATTATAATTAGTTTTGCGAAGTTGTAATTAGTATATTAAATAAATATTAAGCATCAAACTACCCAAGTACAAAATGGTGGACATAAATGCTCAAGTTACGGATATATAAATATGGCGAGACCTAACGAATTGACCACAAAGTCTAACATAATATTAATTCCTCTTTCTTTTACATCTGTTCTAACCTAACTTTTTGAATCGACTGAGGAAACATTTAGACCAGAATTTGACTATGAAGTATTATGAACTTTAAAATTAAATTTTTAGGGTAATTGGTGCTATAGGTTGAATAGTAATTTGACCTTGAACCGTTAGAACTAAAATTTGAGGAAATTTGACTTTCAAGCCTTTTTGTGCAATTGAGTTAAAATAGAGAATTATATAAGTTGTAACTTACTTATTCTTGCGACTTACGTTTTCATAGCTAATACTAAAAGTAAAACATCACCAATAGATCTCAAACTATTATAACAAATAGAACGCTAATAAGTCCGTAAATACACATCATTTATCACCGTTAATATCCCAATTGAAAAAATAGTATTCTCTTAAATTTCTTCGAGCCTCTTAAATTTCTTCGAGCAGGGCAGTCACCTTTTTAGTTTCGCGGCGTTACGTAAGCCGGCGAACTCGTGACATTTTTTCAATGCACAAAGTTGATGAACGTATGGTCCTAAGCGGTGCAGAAGGTAAAAAGCTCTATTATTTGTGAATAACGCTCGAAAATTCGGTGTTATTATAATACAATTTGGCTCCGGCCGGAGCGCTAGGCCGGTTTGAGTTCTTTAATTATACCTCTAGTCGGGATTACACTGATAATGACCGGTCTCTTACCTGTTTTCTAGCCTTATGTCTTTTAAATATGTCTTTCGGACGGTCTCTTATCTCCTCCAGCTGCCCTCTTCCATATGTAATGCCATTACACAAGACAAGAAAGTGTCATTTACAAGAGATGGCGCATTGTCGGGGCATTATTTTAAATTTACACATGTTCCTAATTAACAATACCGTTTTATTAAGTTATTTTCAATTAACTTTGGAATTTTAACGTGTGTTTTAAGTACCGTCCTCGCATTATAACCATAGTAAAAAGTTTTAATGTGGAAACGTTATATAGCAAATTTAATACAGTAATGTCTCGCGTGGAAACGAACGACCTTACTTTGGGAAAAAAGTAATTAGGTTAAATTACCCTGGATTAATCGGGAGGTAATCTCGAGTTACACTTGAGATTAATCGCGAGGTAAACTTGAGTTAATTCGAATTAAACTTGAGTTCATTCGAATTAAACTTGAGTTAATTCGAATTCAACTTGAGTTAATTCGAATTAAACTTGAGTTAATTCGAATTAAACCCAAGTTAAATCCTACATAATTTAAACGCGAGCACCTGAAAACCAAAGCTTAAGTTCGCGTAGGTTAAAAAACCAAGGAAAAAAACCTTTGGTTAGATGTTGTGTTATACCTTTATGATATGTTTTGTATTAATATCCTTATATAAGCGCATAAAGGAAGAGCATCAAAGGCGGACTTGGCCTTTATCCAGAGCCAAATTTCGGCAGCGTATCATTAAACTATCGCAGCAATATCAAACAAATTACTTTGCCACGTTTTTATACTGTTTAATTGTGTATAATCGTGCGTGAAGTGTTTTACAATTACAGACAAGAATACACCATTATCGAAATAGGAAGTTTGTTGGCCTCCTTTGCAGATTGCGTCGAGATTGTGGTAGTTATAAGCAGTTTCCTAAGGTTCGCTACAACATATTAGTATACGTGATTAACGGGACCTCTCGCTTAACGTTAACAGTCGCTTTAAATTTGGATCAAAACTAATTTTGATTAGCGTCCTCGCTACGGGATAATGCGCCGTGGAGAAGAGCTCCATGTGTCGGGAATTTCTCGTAATAGTAGTATTTTATTTTTACTTTGATATATTTACAATGAACTTTTATTAGTAGGTATTTTAGCTAAAAAGTAAATTGGTATTGTCTAGGATGCGTAATGTCGAGTGAAGACCAATCCATTTTTCTTATGCTGACTCTCATTTGTTTTTACTCTTAAATTATTTTTGTTTATTTGCGAAAATAACTCCCGGACGTAAAGTGTTGCACAATGTAACAATGGCTGGCAAGCGGTTGTTAAGCCCTATTTTATTAAGCATTTTGTCTGGAGTTTATGGCAAAAGCTACGGTGGTACGTCTGGAGAGGTCGACATAAATCACTTCAAATTGCGGTAGCCTATATATTTACGCGCATATAGATGTCTACTACCTTACTTCATATTTATACGTCTGTGGTTTATTGCGTTTTAATGATTCGATATTTAGATACTTACAGAGGCAGAATTTTTCGCGAGCGGCGTTATGTTTTCCAAATAGGCTTTCGTAAAGGCCTTTACGAGCCTGAAGTGTAGAAAATTACACACGAAAGTTTCGCTTTACGATTAAAGGGCCATTACGGGGAATTATGCGGCGTTTTGTTTTAAAATATTGCTGTGCTTAAGTCTATAAATTTCGGATTGTTCTTGTGTCGAAACGTGGATGCCATTGTTCACCGTATTGATATTTTCTTTTACGTTTTATTTTATGGTTATATATCACTTATATATCAGTTATATATCAGTTATATATCAGTTATATATCACTTATATATCAGTTATATATCACTTATATATCAATTATATATCACTTGTATATCAGTTATATATCACGTACATATAAAAAATCACTTATTTTATTAGGTACATATTTAATTGTGTTAGTACCTACGCTCATAATGACATTGTAATGTATTCTGTCTTTATGAGAATTTTATGAAAATGCGCCCGGTGACATTGATGCATAACAACAAAATTGAAACGATCGAAGATAAATAATTAGTTATAAGATAATACCGTTTGGAAGAATGCGTAGAACATAATTGATGAAAGTTGGGCCGTGCTAGTGGTCCCTGATGTATCTGAATTCGTCGAAACGTTTAATAACGATAACTACTGACAAGTGTTTGTGCCACAATGCCACGGGCGAATTTGCATACGCTTCATGAATGAAATGAGACGCCGGCCATTGAAAAATTTCGTTGCCACACAAATAGAAGACAGATTGTTAATACGGAAAAGTGATCGCACGCAGGTGTGACACAATGCCGGGCTCATAGAATTTATTGGACTTGTTTATCAACGACGTTGTTTAATATTTTTTATGTTGCGTAATGTGACATTGATATTGCCCAACGCTCATAAATAATATCGACGAAAATCCACTTATAATGAATAGCGGGGACAATATCTGCGGAATGTGTCAGGCTCGAGCAGGGATCTCATTTGTTACCTTGAAATTTCTGGCACAATTGGTGGAGGCGCACCGAGCAATCTGCATGCATGAGCTTA
Organism: Quadriops clusia; assembly: GCA_033557875.1. Classification (NCBI taxonomy): domain Eukaryota; kingdom Metazoa; phylum Arthropoda; class Insecta; order Coleoptera; family Hydrophilidae; genus Quadriops; species Quadriops clusia. The sequence continues at coordinate 15,891 of JAWQRP010001099.1, read as the reverse complement.
TAAGCTTATGAGCTCAGCATGCAGATTGCTCGGTGCGCCTCCACCAATTGTGCCAGAAATTTCAAGGTAGTAATGTTTATTTTCTTGATTTGAACCCATTTAGTTGTTTTACTAATGTAATGATATAAGTAGATCGTAATATTTGGGTACATATTTTGATTTCTGTTTATTTATTGAGATTTTTGTTTCTTAATTGAGATTTTTGTACATTTATTGAGATTTTTGTATATTTATTGAGATTTTTGTATATTTATTGAGATTTTTGTATATTTATTGAGATTTTTGTTTATATATTTACTTTTTTGGATATTTCCTTAGTTTTCTATTTATTCACCCAATTGATGAAAAGAAAATGTAACTATATGATATCGTCAGTGATTGCTCGTATAATATTCTAAACACTTAAGAGCTCGTGAGCTATTTACGACCCAACCAGTGAGTATATTGCCCCGAAGAATCAATTCCCAGAAGAGGAGAAAGAAAATCGTTTTTCGCCTTAGAAACGAGAAAATGCGCAATGTCAAGGGCTCAGAAGCGAAATGATTGAAGAACTCTCTTTCCCGCAACGAGAGAGCACTTGGAACCACTGGTAGAGCGTCGAGGAAAGAGAGGCCAGCTCCTACCAAATAGAGAAGAGAAGGATGGGAAACAGGAATGGGCTACCTCGCGGCCATAGCTATATTTCATGTCGTTTTCAGCGGCGTTGCCACATCAGCTGCTACTACAGCATCTTCGGCTCTTCGCTCAGCACACGTTTTGTACTCTAGGTAAGAAGGTTAACTCTTCAAACGCGGCTATCACGTGTTATGCGTGTACCGTAGTAAATGCCTCGCTATTAATAACTTGTTCATCTATTTATGCGCTGACTGTACGAATTTGGCAATTTTTATATATAAAATTTCTTTTGCTGGAGAAAAAATGTTTCTTGAGGTATAACTCTGTTTGAATTTGATTTGTGTACAAATTTATTAGTGCGAACATAAATATGTGTGTAAAATTATGTTTCCTCTGCCGCACAAAGCATCCTATTAAAATTCCAGCTGGTAATTAGGTTCCACCAAAAAATGGCTCAAACGCAAATTGCTCTAGTGCGTACGGTAATATATAATACTTATATACTAAATATATATTAATATACCTAAGTTATCTTAATCTATACTTATAATATGTATATACATATTTTTAATGTATTTTAATGTATACATAATACACAAACTCTATAATGTACAAAAATGTATGCATAAAGTACAAGTATAAGTATAAAGCAAAATGCATAGAAAGCAATTTGGTCATCACTTTCCGGATTTTTCTTAGAATCCGGCGAGGAGAAATTAAGTTGGCGATGGACCGAATCGAGAGATCGAGCGGGCTTACGCATGTAATTACGATAAACTTTAATGGAATCCTAAGCCGAATTGAGACGCTGGAGAAGGACAGCGAGGCACCGAAACGTGGCCAGGCATGGCCTGCTCGAAAACGCGCCGTAAAATCTTTAGGGCCCACAATTCATCGCGCGAAATCATTTTTACTGTTCCGCCGCGGCGGCAATTTCAAATTTTGCCCGCTATAAATAATCACCAGTACTAAAGCAGCGAATTTATTGCGCTTTTACTATCACTTTTTTACTGCCCAGCGTTTTAGAGCCTTTCTTGGTGTATCACTATCTTGGCATTTCCCCAATGCCATTATGTTTCATTTTTATTTAGTTTGTTTTTTTTGAACAGAAACGATCGTTTACTCTCTGTTGGTTGGTTGGCTTTATTTCCGATACAATCTTTCTTCCTTAAAATATTATTCATTTTGTTATTAATAAGTAGGTAATATCACTAATACTACTACTTATTAGTCTTAGTAAAAAATATTGTCGTAAAAATAATATTATTAAAACAAAGAATATTATCATAGTAAATAATCAAGGGTAATCATATTATACACCAATAAATACAGGGTGAGTTTTTATAATCTGCAAATTTAGATCGAGGGTTAAGGTTGTAATACCTTGCTTTATGGCTGTGTTGCAAGCGATTATAGCCTTAATCCTTGATCTAAATTTGCAGATTATAAAAACTCACCCTGTAGCATCATTATTATAGGTATGTAGATACCTAACTAACAAACTAATAATTATAATACTTATAAGTATATAAACAAAGTCTGCAAAATAAAACTACTTACCTAAAAGCAAGTAAGTATAATACTTATTATAGTATAATACTTATTATAGTATAGTACTTATTATAGTATAATACTTATTATAGTATAATACTTATTATAGTATAATACTTATTATAGTATAGTACTTATTATAGTATAATACTTATTATAGTATAGTACTTATCTATATTAATAAAATTATAGTATAATACTTATTATAGTATAATACTTATTCTAATAACAAATATATCATAATAGCAAAGTTAGCAAAATAAGAAGTATTTAGCAAAAAGCAAGTAAGTACGTGTCCCTATGCGAAAGCCATCGCCAGTCAAAGGATGCAAAGAAAAAGGAAGATCTAAAGTTATATCCTGTCAGGCGGGAGACAGCGCGCCGCAAGTCGGTAAATACTAAAAAGGACATTCTAGGACGAAGTTTCAATTCACAATCCGCTTTATCCTGGTAATATTATAATTAAAAGTGCGGACGTATTGACGATCCGACGCAGCTCTAAAGCTGTCGTTGCGACTTTTAATGCGACTTGTACTGTCGCTGGGCTTATTTGCTGCCTTCTATCAAACGCGGCTAATATTTTAATGTTTTGTTTGCCGCTTAGGTATGTCGATTTTTTGCCTGCTTTGTCCTTTCAGCGCACTTCAGGTTAGTTTTATCTATTCGGGCAGTGTGATGAATATTCTGTTATTAACGAATATTCTCTTAGTAATGAATATTCTTTACTAATGAATATTCTTTATTAATGAATATTATTTTAATGAATATTCTTTATTAATGAATATTCTTTTAATGAATATTCTTTATTAATGAATGAGTATACCAAATGTTCTCTTAACAATAAATAATCTACGAATATTAGTTGAAAATATTTTTTAATAACGAATATTCTTTTAATATATATTTTATTATTAACGAATATTCTCTTAATAATGAATATTCTTTTAATAAATATTCCTTTAATGAATATTCTTTATTAATGAATATTCTCTTAATAATAAATATTCTCTTAATAATGACTATAGGTGAGTGAAAATGACTTTCTCCATCGTCATTCTCATTATTGGCCCATCAGCCTAGTGGGAAGAGCGCAAAAATGGGCGCCCATTGAAGGCAAAGCCTGAAGAAGCGAACTTTCTAAGTCATAGGTTTGTAATTAAGCGCAACGAGGCTGATTAATTGGCCCAATTATCGGCAGCTCATAAGTAAGCATAGTGCCAAAAATGGCGAGAGGAAACCACTTAGCTCAGACAACAAAACATGCATTATAATAATCTTGCTTTATCCGTATTTTATCATTACTGTATCCTTATTTTATGATTGCTTTATCCTTATTTTATGATTCCTTTATCGTTGGTTTGTTCTTGCTTTATTATTCTCGTTTTATGCTTCCTTGCTAGTCACTCTTTGCTAGCTTTCTACTCGTTCTTTGTTAGCTTTCTACTTACTTTTGCTAACTTTATTCTTTGCTTTAATTTCCTTGTTTTCTACTTATTCTCTACTAGCTTTAATCTTGCTTTAATATACTTATTTTCTCCAATACTCATTTTCTCTAATACTTATTTCCTGTAGTACTTATTTTCTCTAACACTTATTTTCTCCAATACTTATTTTCTCTAATACTTATTTTCTCCAATACTTATTTTCTCCAATACTTATTTTCTCCAATACTTATTTTCTCCAATACTTATTTTCTCCAATACTTATTTTCTCCAATACTTATTTTCTCCAATACCTATTTTCTCCAATACTTATTTTCTCCAATACTTATTTTCTCCAATACTTATTTTCTCCAATACCTATTTTCTCCAATACTTATTTTCTCCAATACTTATTTTCTCCAAGACTTATTTTCTCCAATACTTATTTTCTCCAATACTTATTTTCTCCAATACTTATTTTCTCTAATACTTATTCTCTACTAACTTTATTCTCGCTTTAATATCCTTGTTATCTTTACTTATTTTCTACGACCTTTATTCTTGCTTCAATATAAGTACTTGTTTTCTCTACTTATTTTCTACTAGCTTCATCCTAGCGTTAATATCCATTTTGCTTGCTTTCTGATAGCTACATTCTTACTTTGTTATGCCTTCTTTGTGCATGGTTTATGTAAGGCCCGATAGAGATAACACTTTAAGAAGAAGAGAAGATAATCTGCGGCGACTGCTACTGCCCGATAAAGAAGGAAAGTCGAAAAGTTCGGCTCGAGTAATCCTAATATTTGTGGCCTCTAGTATGATGAGGTCGGCCCCCAGACTCTCCTTTAATTAATTCTTCAGGAATGCGGTGTTTGCAGGTTCACATCTCGATGCTTTAAAATCGAGCCGGCCCAGCTCTGCCTCTCCAGTCAGCATGAGAGCACGGTTTTCCTTAATTAATGCAAAAACTGTCGTAATTGAAAAGTTTGAGTCATTCATTTGAGAAAAGCAAAACAAAATAATCAAAACAAACAATCAAGCAAAAAGAATCAAAACAAAAAAATCAAAACAAAACTATCAAAATGAAACAATCAAAAAAAAATCAAAACAAAACGATCAAAACAAAACAATCAAAACAAAACAATCAAAACAAAACAATGAAAACAAAACAATCAAAACAAAACAATCAAAACAAAACAATCAAAACAAAACAATCAAAACAAAACAATCAAAACAAAACAATCAAAACAAAACAATCAAAACAAAACAATCAAAACAAAACAATCAAAACAAAACAATCACAACAAAACAATCAAAACAAAACAATCAAAACAAAACAATCAAAACAAAACAATCAAATCAAAACAATCAAAACAAAAACAATCAAAACAACACAATCATAACAAAACAATCAAAACAAAACAATCAAAACAAAACAATCAAAACAAAACAATCAAAACAAAACAATCAAAACAAAACAATCAAATTAAAAAAACAATCAAATTAAAAAACAATCAAAACAAAACAATCAAAACAACACAATCAAAACAAAACAATCAAAACAAAACAATCAAAACAAAAATATCAACACAAAAAAAATCAAAATGAAAAATCAAACAAAAAAAAACAAAAGAAAAACTTTAAATAAAAACACGAAATAACTGACGACCAAAAACAAAGTTAGAAAACGAAATTAAACAACTTTCCGAATATATTCAGCACTCTATAGAGTGGCACAATTGGTGGAGGCGCGCAATCAAATCCATGCACAAGTACCACAATCCTCATTTGGACATCCAGCACAATTGGTGGAGGCGCGCAGTCAAATCCAGACACAAATACCATAATCCTAATTTGGTCATCCTTACGTCACAAACCAATAACAATCAATTGTAGAGCCAATATGGCCAATGGCTCAAGCACTTATCCCGGATAACACACTTAATTTTCCGAACGGTGCTTTAGCCATGTCTTGAATAGTGTTGGCGAATGCGTTCGTACATGATAGGCAGACATCCTAGGCTATTGACGTTGCGCCAGGTGTTTTGTTTTTAGTTTGTGCCTTGAAATTAAAAGTGCATGTCTAATGTGCATTCTGCCTAGGCCATCTGATGGAGCGCTAGAAGAAGAAGCAGAGAACGATCGAGAAGGCTGATGGGTCGCGGTCCGGCAATGCTTGGAGGAGGGTCAACCCGTCTATGTACAGACAGTCTCAACCTCATCAATTATCAGGTTCACTAATGAGTTTTATGGGGTTTAGTTTATAATATAATCACAAACACGACTCGAGAAACTATGAGTAAATTACGGCGACCACTTTTTCGAGGACTTGTTCTTCGTTTGGGCTCTTAGTGCTTTGCTTTCTTCTTCTTCTATTTCATCTGTCAGGTTCTTCATCTTTCAGGTTCTTCATCTTTCAGGTTCTTCATCTTTCAGGTTCTTCATCTTTCAGGTTCTTCATCTTTCAGGTTCTTCATCTTTCAGGTTCTTCATCTTATAGTTTGTTCATCTTTCAGTTTCTTCATCTTTCAGTTTTTTCATCTTTCAGTTTCTTCATCTTTCAGTTTCTTCATATTTCAGTTTCTTCAACTTTCAGTTTCTTCATCTTTTAGATTATTCACCTTTCAGTTTCTTCTTCTTTTAGTTTTTTCATTTTTTAAATTGTTCATCTTTTAGTTTCTTCATTTTTTAGATTCTTCATCTTTCAGTTTCGTCACCTTTTACTTTCTTCATCTTTTAGTTTCTTCATCTTTCAGTTTCTTCATCTTTCAGTTTCTTCATCTTTCAATTTCTTCATCTTTCAGTTTCTTCATCTTTCAATTTCTTCATCTTTCAGTTTCTTCATCTTTCAGTTTCTTCATCTTTTAGTTTCTTCATCTTTCAATTTCTTCATCTTACAGTTTCTTCATCTTTCAGTTTCTTCATGTTTCAGTTTCTTCATGTTTCAGTTTCTTCATGTTTTAGTTTCTTCATCTTTCAATTTCTTCACCAAATTCTTCCACCAGTTTCTTCGTCTTAGCCCTTTTTTCAGTTTCTTCGCTTTAGTTGTCTTTCAACTCCTTTGTCCTCTTTCTTCTCGACATTTTCTAATATCCAACTTGAAATAAACCGTTCGCTGCACGCACATTTCATCTCTCGCTCGGTTTCTTAGTCAGATATGCGACCAATTCCAGCATCATTTATCTTTTTCAAAGGAAAGCGTTTTTTAAAATCACCTGTCACTCAAACTCTCGGAGGCAAAACGCACTTCTGTTAAATTTTGTGTAGTACCAGGGCAATTAAACATGTGGATAGCGAATCGGGAACGTTAGCTAACCAACCAACTAATAATTTAATTCTGAGCAAAAAAAACAGGTAAACTAAGATAAATACGTAATTAAGGAATCAAAACTATAAGTACCTTGGTAATTAAGGAATCAAAACGATGAGTACTTGGGTAGTACTAGATTCATCCTAGATATATCTTTATCTTATATATGTCTTTATGTTAGATATATCTTTATGTTAGATATATCTTTATGTTAGATATATCTTTATGTTAGATATATCTTTATGTTAGATATATCTTTATGTTAGATATGTTTTTATGTTAGATATATCTTTATGTTAGATATATCTTTATGTTAGATATGTCTTTATTCTAGATATATGTTTATCTTAGATTTATCTTCATCTTCAATATATGTTCATTCTAAATGTATCCTTGTTTTTAGTGTATCTTCTTCTAAATGTACCCTAATTCTTAATGTATCTTCTTCTAAATGTATCTTCATTCTACATTTATCCTCATCCTAAATTTGTTCTCATTACGTGCTCACGCTCGATAATGCCAAAAGAACAAAAAAGCGCATTTATTATTCCTTTCCTTAATTACCCGTTTCTTGGGCAAGCACATACGCCTAGGCCGTCTTTAATTAAATTCGAAAATTGTACTTTTAATTACATTTTTCTTGCGGAGGACTTAGTCGTTTTTTAATTTTACGCCGAAGAAGTCGGGCGCATCTAGCCTCGGTGGTATTACAGATTACAGATTTCCTGAATGCCATAAGTATATAAGCTGGCTGTCAAAAAACGCCGAAATCATTAATCATCAAAATCTCATCTACTGAATGACTAAGTTAGTTCTAGTTAATAAACTGTGTATGCGCGTTTTAGCCTTAATTTGTTTTTACCCGTGTTTCAGCTCAAATTAAGCCCGGCCCGGTAAAAAACACCTCACCTTAAAATTATAATTTATATTCGAAATGGAAAAAAGCTTAACGACATTCTTCGTTGGTGTTTTCGAGGAGAGGTTAGGTACTTGTTTCGTTGTTGTTTTAGTTCGTTACTTTGCTTAATTTTTATTTAACTTTACTTCATTTTTATTTAACTTTACTTCATTTTTATTTAACTTTGCATAATTTTTATTTAACTTTGCATAATTTTTATTTAACTTTACTTCATTTTTATTTAACTTTGCTTAATTTTTATTTAACTTTACTTAATTTTTATTTAACTTTACTCAATTTTTATTTAACTTTGCTTAAGTTTTATTTAACTTTACTTAATTTTTATTTAACTTTACTTAATTTTTATTTAACTTTACTTAATTTTTATTTAACTTTACTTAATTTTTATTTAACTTTACTTAATGTTTATTTAACTTTTTTCAATTTTTATTTAACTTGACTTAATTTTTGTTCTTTACTTAATTTTGATTTACTTTCGTAACATAATAATATTCTCAACAATAAAAAATTTAATATTGCATAAAAGTCCCATAAAATAAACCTTTCTAAAACTTTCTATACACAAATAACAGCTAGTGTTTTTATTATTGCCCCGTAAAGTCACCAGATTAATAGCTAGAGACAAAACCGAACAAACGGAGTGCTCGTCACGTGACAATGGGCCACATAAATAGCACATAATGCCTTTATCTAAAATGAAAGCCGCTTAGAGATCGTCACAAATCAATATAATGCTAGCCTATTCATTGCTAGCTACGAGGAATATTAATTTTGAAAGGTGATACCGCAGCCTCGACGTGGGTGTCAAATAATAAGTTCAAATTTACTTTCTAGCCACAAATAAGTATAATCATATGCTCCGTTTATGGATTATGGGCATGGTATACCAGGAACTGCTTTTGTTGTTGTAAACGTTATTGTGCAATTATTTTGAGGATTTTTTTTGCATTTTCTGATTGCGACTAGTGGTTATATCTTGTGATTGTCATTTCAAATCGTGGTTGTTACAAATATACATTTCAAATCATAGTTACGAATCGTTGTTTAAATCGTAGTTTCAAATCGTAGTTTCAAGTCGTAGTTTCAAATCGTAGTTTCAAATTGTAGTTTCAAATCGTAGTCTCAAATTGTAGTTTTAAATCGTAGTTACAAGGTGTAATTTGAAATCATAGTTACAAGTTGTAATTTGAAATCATAGTTACAAGTTGTAATTTGAAATCATAGTAACAAATCTTAATTTTAAATCGTAGTTTTTTTGAATAGTTTCAATGAGTAGTTTTAATGAGTAGATTTAATGATTAGCTTTAATGAGCAGTTTCAATGAGCAGTTTCAATGAACAATTTTAATGAGCAAATTTCAATGAGTAGTTTTAATGAGCAAATTTCAATGAGCAATTTCAATGAGTAGTTTTAATGAGCAAATTTCAATGAGCAATTTCAATGAGTAGTTTTAATGAGCAAATTTCAATGAGTAGTTTTAATGAGCAAATTTCAATTAGCAAATTTCAATGAACAATTTCAATGAGTAGTTTCAATGAGAAAATTTCAATGAATAATTTCAATGAGTAGTTTTAATGAGCAAATTTCAATGAGTAATTTCAATGAGCAAAATTTCAATGAGCAATTTCAATGAGCAGTTTCAAACAGCAAATTCAACTCTCAATTTAAAAATAACGAGAATTCGTTCACAAAGGAATGACTAAATGTTTTTCTTATTTATTCGCGTTCACACGTCCCGCCCAGGCGAAGTTGTAAAACGCGAGGAGATAAAGAGCTGGCTGAGGCAACCCGTGAAAATATCGTAAATTTCGGAGAATGTTTATCAAATCGCTTTATCTAAATCATGATCCTTCTAACAAGTTTGGTGACCCCATGAAAAATCTATCTTGATGAGAGGCGACCGGGGCCGTCGCTTTGACGGCGAAATTAAAATTCGATGCATAACAAAGCAAACAAAATGGAATAAAAAGCTGCAGCTGTGCATAATTGTCCTTTTTTTATGTTTTTCTTTTAATTCTCTTCGAGTTTTGTTTTTCTTTTAATTCCCTTCGAGCTTTGTTTATCTTTTAATTCTCTTCGAGATTTGCTTTTCTTTTAATTGCCTTCGAGCTTTGTTTACCTTTTAATTCCCTTCGAACTTTGTTTTTCTTTTAATTCTCTTCGAGCTTTGTTTTTCTTTTAACTGTCTTCAAGCTTTTCCGCAACAGTTTTTCCGAACTTTCTAAGGTCTCGCGGCTGACATGATCTTCGTTCCGCTGCGATGATCAATAATTTCTCAAAATAAAAATCTTATTCCATTTGACACGTCTGGTAATGGATACCTCGGCTCGGCCGGATTTTTATAAATGGCCGAGACAGAAAAGTGTTAACTTATGTCTTAGGTTACACTTGCTCGGAAAAATGCGCCACGTCCGTGTATTAAGAGATTTAAATTATCGTACGTTGGATTAATCTTGATCTCTCCTCGGCTCACTCTCCTAAAAATTCCTTTTTTCCTCGTAAAAGCGCGCAACTGCACCGCCTTAGACATATGTCTAAATCCCGATAGAATTGAAAGAATGACCAAATTTCCATGAATTTTATTTGTCGCTCTCTTGCAAGGGAATAAACTTATCTGTTGTAAGCGTATATACGGCTAACGATAAGTTCAAAGCAAACGTTCTTGTTTTGCTCTTACTCTTGCTTTTGCTCTTGCTATTACACTTACTGTTGCTCTTCCTTTTGCTTTTGTTGTTGCTATTACTCTTACTGTTGCTCTTCCTCTTTATTTTGCTCCTTCTCTTGCTTTTGTTCTTGTTCTTTCTCTTACTCTTGCTCTTCCTCTTACTGTTGTTTTTTCTCTTACTCTTGCTCTTCCTCTTACTCTTGCTCTTTCTCTTACTCTTGCTCTTCCTCTTACTCTTGCCCTTTATCTTACTCTTGCTCTTTCTCTTACTCTTGCTCTTCCTCTTACTCTTGCTCTTCGTCTTGCACTTGCTCTTTCTCTTACTCTTGCTCTATCTCTTACTTTTGCTCTTTTTCGCTTACTCTTGCTCTTTCTCTTACTCTTGCTCTTTCTCTTACTCTTACTCTTTCTCTTACTCTTACTCTTTCTCTTACTCTTGCTCTTTCTCGCTGTTGCAAACGACGCCACTGGCCGCATACCTTCCTCCACATGTTATCCGTTTTGTCCTGATAAATTCACACTACGGCAAAATGGCGTGTAATACCTATTGTAGCATCCCGAGATCATTAAATACTCTCCTATGGAGCTAGTTTATTAAGGCTCCAAGGCCAAACGAGCGATATTTATTAAGTTAATGTAGAGTGCGAGAAAAAACGCTTAACTGCTTTTTGATTTCATTAAAACACACTCACCTGCCTGCATGCTCGCGCAGGACAAAAACAAACCCCAATGGGATCATCCACCAGAAAAATTCAAATCAAGACTAGGAAATTGCAGCTTGTACATACCTGGAAAGAACAGAAGCGAATTAGTAAGTATTATTAAATCAGCAAATATTTATCAAGTTATCAATAATATTGGTCACCAAAACTTTTAAAATAAGATATTAATTACACAACCAATCATATATTTTAAAATAAGCATTATTAATAAAAAAAGAATTATTAAAAAAAAGAATTATTAAAAAATAGAATTATTAAAAAAAAGAATGATTAAAAAAAGAATTATTAAAAAAAAAGAATTATTAAAAAAAAGAATTATTAGAAAAAAGAATTATTAAAAAAAAAGAATTATTAAAAAAAAGAATTATTAAAAAACGAATTCTTGAAAAAAAGAATTAACTAAAGGAGCAAATAATTTAAATAGAGTTGTAATGATTCAAAAAGCGAAATTATTTAAAAAGCAAAATGAGGTACCTACTCAAAAAAGGGAACAAATCGCACGCATTTGGAATAAATCGTAGCGCTCCCAAAGAAACCCGGAGTATTTAGAAAATGTAAATTTTTCTCATGCTAAACCCTGAAACGAATGGTCCGACGTATAGCTTGTGGCATTTATTATGAAATAATACAAGTTAACGTCTTGGTGCGTTAAAAGTATTTTAAAATAATATTCCTATTCCAGGGTATTTATTAAGCAGTTTGTTATCGGCGAACATCTCTGGCAATGCCTTTAAATATAAATACCCATGGTAGACCCGGTTCTCTCCTTCTCGGTCTTCCAACGCAACGGCGAGAGCGAGCAAAAAGGCGAGCGCGGGGTCGAAAAAAGGTAAACAAAATACCGAAACCAGCATCCAGACAAACGGCATTTTGCAGACAAATTTAAAATTTTATGCACATAATCCTGAAATATTTCAGAAATCACTTCGGTAGTTGTCCTTGTGGCTCGGGCTTTTGTGATTTCAACACGTGGGTGATGCGGGCTCATCCCGACAACAATCGCCGCAATAAATATATTCTTAATCCATTCATCGGATTTTTCGATATGGGTTCCAATATGCATACCATTTACATAAATTTCCGATGACGAGATTTATCATACGGCCGCTCTGTCAAATGCATTTCAACTCACGTCATGGTAGCACGCGCACGCACGTCAGGATCTTTAAACCAAATTAGTTTTCACCGTAAATGTACAGGGCGTCCCGCTCCTTTTAGATCTTCTTTATTCCACGACACTTTGCAAATGTGCCACTTTGAACTGCGCGCCTCCGCCAATTGTGCCACTTTAAGCCGCGCGCCTCCGGCAATTTTGCCACTTTAGCCCGCGCGCCTCCACCAATTGTGCAACTTCTCACGTTTCTCCCGTACTTTTTGATTTGTTTTGATTTTTGTTTTGTTTTGATTTTCGCTTTGTTTTGATTTTCGCTTTGTTTTGATTTTCGCTTTTTTGATTTTCGCTTTGTTTAGGTAAATTTTTGTCCAACTTAGATTTTCGTTTAGGTATCTTCCGTTTAGGTATCTTCCGTTTAATTTCGTCATGGTGCCTGAGTGTAAAGCACAAAGTTATTGTTAATTGCATAATTGTATCAATCTGCCTCCTATTCTTTCCATCGCGCTGGGAGACCTCTACATTTGCGTCCCGTGGCGAAGAATACAGCCTATTAGATAAAGAAACGCTAAGGTCATCTCGCGGAGACAACTATTAAGTAATACTAATTTTGTTTGGGTTCGGAAGCCCCCCGCGGCCCTACGAATATGAATTTTCCAGGACATAAAGTAAAAAGTGAGTTTTTTCTAAAGAATTTACGAAACAATGAAACTAGCCGTCGCCGTTAAGTTGACTCAGCCTCTTTGCAGGTCAACGTTTTTGCACCTCAAAGGATAGGTATATTAAAAAACCATTTTTCTCCTTATTTGAGGTCCTTATTCGCTCTCTTATTCACTTTCTTATTCACTCTCTTATTCACTTTCTTATTCACTCTCTTATTCGCTCTCTTATTCATTCTCTTATTCACTCTCTTATTCGCTCTCTTATTCACTCTCTTATTCACTCTCTTATTCACTCTCTTATTCGTTCTCTTATTCACTCTCTTATTCACTCTCTTATTCACTCTCTTATTCACTCTCTTATTCGCGCTCTTATTCGCTCCCTTATTCACTCTCTTATACACTCTCTTATTAGCTCTCTTATTCGAGTTCCTTACTCCACTTACGTCGAAAGCGCTTGTAAATGTAAATCGGAAGTCGTTTCGGCGAAAATCGCTCCTTTGTCAGCGAAGAAAGCGATTTTTTCAATTTGGGACGCGCAAGAGCTAATCAATTCCGGCCGGAGCGCCTGCCTCAACCAAAAAATTACTTAACACACTAATTAAGAAGATTATTGGAACTTTCTCCGGGACCATAAGATTCGCACCAACTCCGGGAGAAGACCGATAAGATTGCTTCGGCCACTCGATTTCGGCGGTGCATTAGGGGTGTCCAAAAATCGGATAAAATCGTCGTTGAGGAGCGTCGTCGCCGATTCGGATGACGACCCCTACTGGGAGTATCTAAAAACGGCGTTCTGTTGTAGGACATACTTTCATTGGTTTATGTGCCCAGTTTTTGAGCGAAACGATTTAAGAGGTCAAACTTTCTCAGTTTGCCGTTTCTCAGTTGGCCGTTGTCTCAGCGAGATGATATGAAGGTTGGCGACGGATATCGAAAAGCCATTCTTTTATGCTAATTCCGTTCGTATGTGTTCTCGTATGCGTACGGAATACATAATTTCGGGCCCAGAAGAATTATGTACTTAGAGATCATAGATAAACGGTTATGTCAGGATTCTTTTTTAATTACACGGTCCGTTACTTACGTCTCAGTCCCCTTTCTGACTTCTTTGTGTTAATTAATGGCGGAATTTTTAGTTTAAATTGAGTGAATTTGTTAGCTTTTGGCAGCGGGACGCTAAACGGCTCCTCCGAGACGTTCAGCCTTGGGAACGCTTCAACTTTGCACATCATTGTTGAGATTTATTAAGTTCATTATCAAGATCAACGTTACGATGCTAATTCGTTTACAAATAGAAGTTATGTTTTCATTTTTTTATTGTATACTTGTTTATTTTTTATTTCTTTAATTTTTTCTCGTTTATTTTTTCTTATTACTTTTTCTCGTTTATTTTTTCTTTCTATTTTTTCTTGTTAATTTTTTCCCGTTTATTTTTTCTTGTTATTTTTTCTCGTTTATTTTTTCTTGTTATTTTTACTCGTTTATTTTTTCTTGTTATTTTTACTCGTTTATTTTTTCTTGTTATTTTTTCTTGTTATTTTTTCTTGTTATTTTTTCTAGTTATTTTTTCTAGTTTATTTTTTCTTGTTATTTTTTCTCGTTTTTTTCTCTCGTTTTTTTTTCTCTCGTTTATTTTGTCCCTGGTTTACTCTTTACTTCCTTTATTTCTCGCCTCGTTTACTTTTTTCCCCGTTTATGTTTTATGTCGTTTGTTTTGCGACGTTTAATTGGGCATTTTGCGTCCGGATGAAAAATGAGCGCAACGCCGGGGAGCATTGTTCGAGTCGTGTGTAGCTCGAATTAAAGTACACACGTATACACCTATGTGAACCCACGCGTCAATTGAGCCCGACTATGCTAATATTTCTAGTATTACAATTGTAGTTTTTTCCCCGCGCGCTCTTAAAATAAAATATGAATATGTGTAGGCATCAATAACCTCGAACACAACAGCGAACGGTAGCTCTGTCGGAGCCGCAGAAGTCGCATTGGCGATCCGTGTAAATGCTAGTTTTCTTAGAACAAAGCATTGTTTCATATCGCCGAGGCAGCTATCATGCCAGCTCCACGGGGACGGTCGCGTTCTGAATCAGCGGCTTTAATCACGACAAACTTAATGGTTTCATTATCATTGCGCTGCAGGTTAAAGTTGCGAAACAATTCTCTTTGGCCTGAGAGGCTTGCGGACGTGTGGAGAGATGAAGCTTTAGAATCTACTTCTGAAGATTACGTGTGCAATTCTAACAATTATCTAGGTGTAGCGATTCTACTTCTAAAGATTTATAGATCTAAAGATCTATATAGTTCTATAAATTACATAGTTTTTATATTATCTATATATTTATATTTACATTTTATTCAGAACGTTTTCTCTGACTATCCTTCGCTCGCTCAGCTTATTCTATATTTTATTTAGAACGTTTTCTTCTATATTTCATTCAGAACGTTTTCTTCGTCTATCCTTCGCTCGCTTCGCTCGCTCAACTTATTCTATATTTTATTTAGAACGTTTTCTTCTATATTTCATTCAGAACGTTTTCTTCGTCTATCCTTCGCTCGCTTTGCTCGCTCAGCTTATTCTACATTTAATTCAGAAAGTTATCTTCGTCTATCCTTCGCTCGCTTCGCTTGCTCAGTTTATTCTACATTTCATTCAGAAAGTTATC
Source organism: Quadriops clusia (assembly GCA_033557875.1). Classification (NCBI taxonomy): domain Eukaryota; kingdom Metazoa; phylum Arthropoda; class Insecta; order Coleoptera; family Hydrophilidae; genus Quadriops; species Quadriops clusia. The sequence continues at coordinate 249 of JAWQRP010001099.1, read as the reverse complement.
TTCGTCTATCCTTCGCTCGATTCGCTCGCTCAGCTTATTCTATATTTTATTTAGAACGTGTTCTTCTATATTTCATTCAGAACGTTTTCTTCGTCTATCCTTCGCTCGCTTCGCTCGCTCAACTTATTCTATATTTTATTTAGAACGTTTTCTTCTATATTTCATTCAGAACGTTTTCTTCGTCTATCCTTCGCTCGCTTTGCTCGCTCAGCTTATTCTACATTTCATTCAGAAAGTTATCTTCGTCTA
>JAWQRP010001098.1:0-21162 GCA_033557875.1 Quadriops clusia | reverse complement strand
CACAGACTCGAGTTATCACAGACTCGAGTTATCACAGACTCGAGTTATCACAGACTCGAGTTATCACAGACTCGAGTTATCACAGACTCGAGTTATCACAGACTCGAGTTATCACAGACTCGAGTTACCCCATAGGCGGTTACCCCATAGGCGGTTACCCCATAGGCGGTTACCCCATAGGCGGTTACCCCAAAGGCGGTTACCCCATAGGCGGTTACCCCATAGGCGGTTACCCCGAACCGAGTTATGGCGAAGTCGAGTTATATCGGAGTTCAACTGCCCCACAACCGATTTGTCCCAAAGCCCAGTTAACCGGGAGCCGAGTTATCCCGGATCAGACTTATCCGGTACCGAGTTCCCCAACACCCAGTTGACTGCGTCTCGAAAACTAGACATTTGTATAGGCAACCAGCATTACTTACCGGTGAATATCGATGATCTCTATTTTGCCGTGCTCTCTGTTGCAAAAGTCTAGTAAAAGCTTACAAAAAGAGACACATATGTATATTCGTTGGCTTAGATCTTTCGAGTACTCCTAATTACCTAGAGTGTTTTCAAAATGCGAGTCTGCCACCACATATAATGTGCTACCACACACATAACACTTAATGAGCTGCCCTTCTCTTATAATAATCTTATGTACCCTGTTTTCCAGACCCGTTTTCACAATCCATGGTGCTGTAGTTCATTCCGAATTTAAGTCCATTGCCTCATGATGCTTTCCTAGTTTACGGAAGAAGTATCATAGACGGAGGGGATTGGTCACTCCGGGCATTTTATCCGTACACAGGACAACATTACATTTTGTAAAACTTCTACATACATATTCTGTCGCTGTCAATTTAGTATTTTATAGATAAAAACTTTAGTTTTGTTTGCACCAGTTCATGTTGTCCGGTAAACGACACCCCACTCCAATACCGAAGTCCTAAACGGCCGCCCCTTCGTGGTAACCAAACCTGAAATCTCGCAATATCAATTTTCTCCAGTGGTTCTTTAATGTCTTGAACAGCCGAAACCATCCTTTCATCAGAGAGGATGATGAAGATGTCACGGAAAACCTATATTTTTTCGTATCAAACTCCCACAGTTTGTTCTAGGACGAGTTGCAATTTGCGGACCGATCTTCGGCAATAAATGCCTTTCCAACATGACACTAGACGATTTCTTTTGCACCTGCAAGGGAATTGTAATTCTGTTCATATTTCCCTGGACGAAGAAAAAGCGTGACGGTGTACATAACTAAAAGGTCTTCCTCCTCAAACCAGATAAAAAAACTTTCGTGTCCTGAAATTCCTTGGCCCTGTGTTATTCTATAGGAGATATGTTGGCTAGTATAACAAACAGAAATGTTCGTTATATATGACAAAAATATTCTCTGCAAAATGCTGTATCCATTGCCGTTGGTCTTTCGACAACTGTTCTTTAACGTCAAAGTGCGAGTCTACCAAAAGCTTATCATTTACGGGTCTGTCCTCCACTTGCGGTAACTTCCTATATCCTCTTTTTCAGTCCCGTTCCTTCAATCCATGGTCTTGTAGTTCGTATCAGGTCTTAAGTTGCAGATTTCCCCTACCATTGTTCCAATGCAAAACAAATAAATTCCCGAATGGGTTTAAGTCCGCCGACTTAGGAGGCCATGGAACGCAGTTTATGGCCGGACCTGACCATGAATATCCAACCGCAATATCCTAGATTTACATGGCTGCTTCCTCGTGTTAATCAAAGGTATTCCCGCTGAAATCTCGTATTGTTCCTTCTCCAGAACGGCCGTTTAAAGTCTTGACCAATGAGAAACATCTTTTCATCAGAAAGGATAATGAAGGTGTCACTGAAAATGTAAATGGTTACTAATAAAACCATTCTACAGTTTACTTTAGACTCTAGAGTTTAGACGGAAATGCAAGCGCGGGGAAAATAAAGATAGGTACATCTGCTTTCCTTGTCTTCATTTACTGTAACCTTAATATGGTTGCCTATGCCGATAATGACCTCTACCTGCGTTTGCCTATACAAGTGTCAAATTTTTTTGTCCGTCGGTGTACCTACAATAATGAAAATTGTAGAGGATCAAAGGATAACGAATAAATATCTTCAAATAGAGGATTACGTTATCTTCAATATCAGTACTTTACGAGGGTCGTTTGACAAGTCCGTGCAAAAATAAAATCTACTTAATTGTTTGGGGTAAACTTTTTTTACTTTTCGACATAGTCTCCTTTTAGGCTTATACACTTCGTCCAACGCTGCTTTAGTTTGTTGATCTCTTTGTTTAGATTGTTCTTTGGTCTCAGGTGTGTGGTGATGTATCCATGTTTCATCCACAGTGATGAAACGACGCTTAAATTCCTGCGGATTCTTTTGGAACAGCTGCAAACCCTCCTTGCAACAGTTCACACGATTTCGATTTTGGTCAAGCGTGAGCAATCGCGGCACTCATCTTGCGGATAGCTTCGTCATGTCCAAATGTTGATACAAAATATTATGTACCCGTTCATTCGAGAAGCCCACAGCACTAGCAATCTCACGCACCTTCACTCTTCTGTCATCCATGACCATGTCATGGATTTTATCAATGATTTTTGGAGGAGTAACCTCAACAGGGCGTCCAGAACGTTCAGCGTCACTTGTGCCCATATGGCCACTCCGAAAATTTTGAAACCACTTATAATCTGTTCTAATCGAAAGTGCAGAGTCACCATAATGTTTATCAAGCTTCCCTTTGGTCTCCTGAGGCGTTTTACCTTTCATAAAGTAATGTTTAATCACCACAAAAAAATTCTTTTTCGTCCATTTTTTGAAAATCACTCGACTTTTTCGATTCAAACGAATGCCAAACACTAAGAAATAGATCGATCTGACTGAAAATTGGTGTGTGTTCTTCCAAGAGATGCTACTAACTAAATATAACCCCGATATGCGCCAGTAGTGCCATCTCTCTGACTTTGCACGGACTTTTCAAACGACTCTCGTATACTTGCAAATATAAATAAACAACAATTTCTCTTATCCTTCATGTTTGAACCCATCTTTAGTGGTGCTGGAAGGACCGTAAGAGTTTTAAGGGAACCCTGAGCGACGCGAAAGTTACTTGGGCAATCTAAAACATGATTTTTGTGAGTGTCCATATGTGGGTTAGTGAAAAATGAATGTTAAAAGGTTCATACAGCGTTGGCGTCCGAATACAAAAAAGCGGCACCACACGACGCGATGCTAACTATTTTGAATAGTGCACGAACAGACGACCGCGACGCAGACAGGCACGATTCTGGATAAACGCCGGGAATAGGGGAAAGTCTGGAGCTCGACATTCGAATTCGTTAAATCGGATGCAGCAGAAATGGAAGCGGCGTCCACGACTGCGACGCCGACGGCAACGAGGACTGCGACAATGGCGGCAACGGCGACGACGTCGGGGGCGACGACGTCGGCGGCGACGACGTCGGCGGCGACAACGACCGCGGCTACGGGGACGACGACGACGGCGGTAACGGTGAAGACGGCGGCAACGGCGTCGAGCACGGTTATGGTTATGGCTGTGGCTGTGGCAATGGAACGAATTCGGAATCTTCGAAGGCTTCGACCGGATAGATAATAACAGACGGCGCGTTTCTCCCGCTCGGTAATTAAACTACCTAAAGTAATTAAGATTAGACACTGCAGTCGGTATCAGTAACATCTTAATATTTCGCTCTGAATGGAATAAATTATTAGATCTGTGGTAAGCAAGCCCTTTAAATGTCATAAATTATTCCGTTATAGAGATTTGCCGGTTGTATTTACGTTCTATACCACTATGTGTTAATACGGAACTGACACATCATGGTATCATATTTTATTTTGTCAGAAGTTACAATATTCATTATTATACGAAGTGTTCGGTACACAGATTAAGAAAAAATCCTCTTGTAATCCAAAAAAGTTATTTACATCGACACTGCTCGTGCACTGTTGGCAAAGGCGACGTAGAAGGTCGGGGTCTGAGCCCCTACATCACCCTCAGCGGGTTACAATTTTTCTAGTGAAAACGCACATTTGTGGGATTATTCCGGAATGATCTTCGAAACGATCGGGAAGAGTCAGCGTCTAGCGATAGGCCAGTGCGTCGCCATAGAAACGACACGTGTTGAACGGAGTTACTTTGTAAATCTTGTCACGTTACGAGGTGAAAAGGGACCTTCGGGACGAGAAACAGAAACGACGCCCCGCGAACCGTTGCCGTCGTCGACACCGCCGTCGCCGCCGCCGTTCACAGTCACCGTCGCTATCACCGTCACCCTCACCGTCGCCGTCGTTGTCGCCCATATGTCGCCATCGCCCATATGTCGCCATCGCCGATATATCGCGGTCGCCGATATGTCGCGGTCGCCGAAATGTCACCGTCGGCATCGTTGCCGCCGTCGCCATCGCTGTCTCCGTCGCCACAACCGACACAGACGTCGCACGCAGTCGCATTCAGTCGTTATAAAAAAATTAGCATTTCAGGTTGTCCTACAGCCACCGGCAACATCGTCGATGAGAACATACCTTTCCTTTTATCCTTGATGAATTGCAAGATTTGAACCCTGACACTGATCGAATGCTAAAACTCAATTAATAATGATGCAGAGCGAATATTGTGCGAGATGTCGTCTTGAAAAGAGCCCGTTACGTGTGACGAGCGGTACATTGTAAATCCGACCGCCACCTCAACATCGCCACCACCTCAACCGAACCGTAATCGGAATGTTAGAGAAATCACCTGAGCCCGCAAGTGCGGGATAATTTGTAATTTGAAAAGATTTCGATCCGTCCCGCTAATTTAAGGAAGAGCTCACGCCCGGGAAACAATCGTCCTTGATTAATAAACCTCTTGGAATTTCCTCTCGAAGCGACTAATTGCTTAAACACTTTCGGCGGGTTGTCGCGAAGAGAACGTCTATTACCCTAGAAAATTCACCTTATCTACTGGCAAATCCTTGGAATGTTTTCGCTATCAAGAGATCAAAGTTTGTTCCACAATATGTGTTAGCACATTGGGAATCGTGTACACGTATGTGAACTTCGACAACTTTAGGTAAGCTTTCATCGGTATACCTCTTCCCTGTGACCCTTCTCTGAGCATCCAACCCAACTCATTCTAAAACTTCTCTTATTCTAAAAAACTGCTACCATTCTCACCCTCACTGACCTAGAATTTCGAACACCTACAGAGTTCTCCTCCATCTCTCTCTCCTCCATCGAGCCCTGAATGTCATGATAGTCCAGCCAAGTTCTGTCACTTGTTACAATATTGTTCACATACAGAGATCTCCCGATATCTTCAAGTTATGCGGTACCCAAAAGGTACAACTAAACTCAGAGGCGACCTCTCAAAATAATACGATAAGTTGATATATACATTTATGCCGAAGGACTCCTCTGTCGGTCTGGTGGTAGGTCAAATGTCTGTCTGTCTCATCCTTCGTATTTCAGAAATGTTATCCTCAGTAACGGATTAAGACGGTCAGCCTGGTATAATTTCCCCTTCTTACCACCTAAATATCGTTTAACGACGAGGGTAATCTCTTCAAGCACGGGTACCACTTCCCCGAAAGTAATCTCTACCTCTTTTGGCCAACAATGCTAAAGAGCACTTGATGCTAGCCAAGAAACTAAAGCGGTTACGGTGCACTTTTGGTTATAACTCATCACTGCCTATGTCGGTTTATCCCGTCGTGTTGTAAAACTTTCCTGGTTCCCAATGTACGGTTGGGGATACATTAAAAAAAGCTATTCAAACAGAAGTACTAAAGGTGGCGGGATATTGAGATGCTTGGATGAGTCTGTCCATCCGAAGTGAGCAGAAAAGGTATCTAGTGAAGGACGGTCACTGATATAGTCTGGACCTGAAGAAGTGGTCTGGTGTCTATTTTCTCTATTTGATTATAAACTGTACCAATTAAATTTTGTTTCCCCACGGTCACACCGGTTACATCAGACAACTTCATAAGATACTTGTATCTTAATAATATTTTCTGTTTGATGGCCTGGAAACGGTAGTGCGACACATACGCTTCAATTGTCCTAGAAAAGTAGAACAATTTTTAAAGATATCTCAGATACCCGCAGTGGTACTTAAGTAAGGGCTTATGTGTCGGGACGGATACATTGAGTTAATGTTGTTGTGTCGCATCAACAAACAGGACTTCTTAGTAAGTCCGACTGCGGCTATGACTTTTAGACACCATTTAAGTTGATTGATACTGGTAGGTTCTAGTAGTTGGTAGAAAGATTTTCGAGACGGAAGTTTGTGGGAATTCGGACAACACCAGAAGCAGAGGTAGTGAAGAACGAACCCGTTTTAACGCGATCTAAAGAAAAGTAAAGTGCATCGAAAGGGTTCTTCCTGTCCTCAACGCGAACCCAATAATCATGCACACACAGAATATGAAGAGTTGAGGCGAATTGATGGTTATTTTTGTCGCAGCTTCTTCCCCGCCGACCACGTCCCCGAAACCGCCGACGACAGAGACTCCTTCTAGAATCAAGGACATGTGGGGCAGCGGCGATCTCAACAACTCAGTCTACGGAAACCCATCGTCACTCACTATACATCTTGCAGACAAAGGTATCAAAGTCACTATCGTAATTATTGGTGTTTTTGTGGAAATTGCTGGATTGCTAGTTAGATACTAGTTAGACACCGTTTTACATTTACCCCCTTAACTGCAGCATTGTGCGACGTCCCGTAGATTTAGACGGATTTTTCATTCGTGACGGGAGCGCCGCGTGACCCCACGCCTGCCATTTTCCAAACAGTCTTATCGAACGCGATTCGCGAATCGACGTCGTCCATCGTTAAACGACATCGTCCATCGTTAATCGACGTCGTCCATCGTTAATCGTCGAGGGTCCATGGTTATCGTCGATGGCCCATCGTTAATCGTCGAGCGTCTACCATTAATCGTCGAGCGTCCACCGTTAATCGTCGATCGTTCATTGTTATTGTCGATGGTCCATCGTTAATCGTCGATCGCCGACCGTCAATCCTCTTCGTTACATTAAACGACCTCTCCTTTTGCAAATAGGCGATTCCATTCAATCCCCTTTTACTTTATTTTTTAGATTTTGATTTTTGCTCGTCCCACGACTGTCCGATCGTTCTTTTCCGTTTAGATTTAGAGTTGACGTTTAGGTTAGTTTAGAGATAGACGTATGTTAATATCTAATTAGACACAGATGTGAACGAATCGATGGCAAGAGTGCGGCAACAACATCGTCGTATTTATTTGCCGCGGCCCGTGATTCCCAGAAGAAAAAGAATAAGAAGATGGTACTCGAATGAACTGGCATCTGTTTCCTTTTTTCCAGGTTCTAAATATCAATCGAATTTGAACGAAATAGACAGGTCGGAACAGAAATCGGGAGGAGAAGCGGACAGCAAAGGAGCGACGTATGAATGGCCTTCTCCCGAAGATAGTTCAGCCGGTAAGTATAAAACCATGCAGATTTTATCGAAACAAACTCATTCATTATCCGGGATTGTTCGAAATGATATTGTGGATCAACGACTGTGTAGACTTCGTGGACAAACTTCTTTTCGCGAGAAGGGACAATCGAAACTAAGCAGATTACACACAACACTTAAAAATAGAAAAAATCAGAAAGTTTTTGTTATGTCAGTTGTCGTCGTTGCGTCCGTTTTCCTGTTTCCGTGCCTTAAATAAGGTGAAAGGCGACGGGTTAGTATTTGACACGTAAGCAATTTATTTTTGTACCGATTGCAGTGACAGTCGGGGTGTTTGGAATTCCATTCGGTGTTGTCATTTTTTTACAATTTCCCCCGCAGATTCTCATTATATATGATAATAACGAGGATCCTTTGAAAACACACGTCAATAGCAAAAGTTTCGCGACAAACGGGAAAACGCGGGACTGCGTCCGACGTTCGCACACAGGTGAACAAGGGTCATTCGAAACGGAGAAAATTTCATTTCCTTTTTGAGTCGAGCGACAGCGCTGCGGTGCGAGGCCGACGCCGACCCCGACGTCGCTACCCAACGACGCTACCCAACGCCGCTACCCGACGCCAACTCAAACGCTGCTCTTTAAATCTGCGTTTCATAAACGTGTGCCCTTCTTAATCACGTTCGGCGATCATTACACCGCACACACAGACTCATAAAGGTACTTTCAGACACACAGAGACATCACACACAAAGACACACGGACTTACACACGCGCACACGCACACAAATCAAATATGAAACTGACGAAAAAAAGGAATGTTCTCGTCAACGGAAACAGCAAAATGGCGAAACGGTGAAACGGGCATAGGAATGTTTTTCGAGAGACTAAAGTTAGCAACGCTTGGGAAAATGTAAAGTGGACGCCCTCAGTAAAGAGAATATTATATGCGACAAGGGAAAACACATCAAAGACAATATGTGTTGAAACTCTAAATCTAAGACGATCTCTTTGCTTTAATACCGGACCGTGAATGCCTACTGCTGAATATTTCAAACGTTAATATATATAGCATACAGCTTTGGATAATCTCTTCTCCGTTCGAACATCCGACGTTGCCACCGCCGACGCCGACGCCGCGGCCGTCGCCGCCGACGCTGCCGACGCCGCCGCCACTGCCACCTCCACCGCCCACGTCGCTACATAAACAATTCCACCTGCACCTGCATCACTTGCACTCCCGAACTTCCTTCGACGTTGTAAAAACATTTCTTTTTGCTTCTACACCAATTCTACAGTAATATGGTAAACGACTTGCCAGACGCTTTCGGAAGGTGCAATTTTTGTTACACATAAAGTACAGTTTTAAAATTTAAATATGTTGCTATGAGGATTTGTAATTTTTTGTTACTAACAATAATTTAATGTAGAGGTGGTACCAATTTGACCCCTGCACTGCAACCTGTGGATTCTTTATACTGCAGTTCTGTATCCCAGACGAAGTCCACGAGGTGCTTGTAGTGCTCTTTCTTAATTATTTCTGGTTAGATCTTTGTTGATCATAGGGAGCTTTGTCCTGCCTGTCAAACCATGAATATGGTGCAGAATGTGCAATTAGGCTTCTTCTTACCCGCTCTCCATTACCTTGGGTTTTCTTCAAGCCCTTATGAGTATCTATGTTTTTTGAGCAGACTGTGCCCTGTTAGTATTCCTGTCACCGTAGGGAAATTTCCTTTACCGAGGTTTAGGAGAGGTATGGTCTTCTCTTTGAAGGGTCCGTATAACAAGACTTCAGTTTGCCTTTGCCCTAGGATCCTTGTCCCGTGATTTGTGTGGTGATTTATGTGCCAGTTTTTTTGATGGTCATATTTTATCTTGACTGATTCCATGGAAACCCCAACGACGGGCTCCGGTCCTATTAGACCCATTTAGTTACGTTGTTGTGGAAGTCAGTCTGTCACTCGTAACCTATAATGCCTGTATGGGCAGAGATCCAAATCACTTTCACGTTATTACGTGCACCCAGTACGTTCAGTTCCCCAACACAACCTAAAACTAGACCTGAGCTGGTCTCAGAGTATGAGATTGCCTGTTCCTTCAGGGTTTTTTGACCTGTCTGTGTAGAAAGCGAGCCCATCGAGTTTTATCATCTTACGATCCCATACGCCCTAGGTAGAATGCTGACCTCATACGTTTTGTCTTGATTCTTTTGTCATCGAGGGGGTCGGATATCCGTCTATATTTTCCAGGATGACTGCATGGCCTCACCTGTGGTGAATGCTGCAAAGCAGGTTTTTGTCTGGTTGGCGGTTCGTAAGACTTCCCCGGTTCATCAGTTTACCACAATCTCGAGGGGGTCTTACATCCTGTCGGATAATATTCTTCCATACTTGCCCGGCAATGTTATGTGCATATCCAACGGCTCTCGAGCCGTTTCTTTTTTGCTTCAAATCGGTTTTCCTCCAACCTGTGCATCAGTTGGTCCACCACAACACACCAGATGAGGGGTGAAAATGCACCTACCCACGGGTATCCCTCCACGGCCCTTAATGTCACACTTTGCCTCTCCTGGGTGGCTGAAATATGCCTGTCCTTGAGAATGTTTGTTGTCCAACTGCACAATACATGATGGATTTTCGTCTCTTCTCTCGGTATAATGCAGAGAGATATTATTAAATTGCCCCATTATTTCTATGAAGGTACTTCCTGATACCTCGGTGTATAATACAAGGTTTTCACTACCTCTCTGATTGCAATCTCGCAGAATTTACCTGGTTAATAGACAAATTGACTTTCTTTCAGTTCTTCGGCACATACACTAGTGCTATTGATACCCTGGACACTGTACAGATCATTGAAGCTAGCAGATCTAATCCCTTTTGTATAATAACTCTGGGATGATCCCTTCCCTCCCAGCAGACTTAAATGAATGGAACGTGTTAATCGCCCATCTAACTTTTGTACAGTCGAGGCAAGATTCCACTCGTCGCAGGGGGTCCTCATAGTACATACTTCCATGTACTCCACGGTCTCTTTGTTCAGTTTTATTGTTTATTGACTAAGGGAAGTACATCCTGAGCAAAAGCTCAAGTGTTTCTTCCCTTTTTCTTCGGTCAATCCGCCGTTTGGTTTCATCAGTGAGCCTGTACAACTCTCCGTTTCTTTCATAAAAGTTCTTTGGAGTCTTCCACCTTCTGGAAATCATATCCTAACCGTAGAAGTATCCAAACGCCTGATCAATATTATAAGCAAAAGATACAAAAGTAAATATGTTCGAGAGACACCTATAGGAGTTCTTAATGAATACCCGAGCCGACTCCGAACTATAACTTTGAAATCACCACGTACCGGTACAGCCTAAGCACCGGTTCGTCTTGGACGACTTTCCCCTATAACATTGTTTACGCCTAAAGTCTTGAAACAATAAACCTTGTAAAAATATTGTGATTCAGTTTTATATCTAAGTCGGTTTCCTTGTTACAGGAAACAACTATTCCCGAAGTTCGACGTGGTTCCTGGTGATAATCATGAGCATCCTTTGTGAAAGTCTGCGGTGAACGTTCTACAGCTACGACGATCGGATCGGATCAGATCGATGTGTCTGTTACGTTGTTCATCAGTAGAAATAGTGATCGGTAAATCAGTTAATAAATAAAGAAGGAGGCTTGAACAAAAGCATCAGTGTACAATTGTTTATATGTAATCTATTTTAAATGAAGACTGAACTCGTTTAGGCTAATTATAGTTTTATTACATTACATTCTATTGTTGTAAACAGATATTCTACTAGTTTAAACTTAGTTTATACTTTTTTAACGTTTGTAGGGATGCGATATTTTTGTACAGTTTTAACTAAATGTATTTGTTGACATGTGCTTTCTCTCTGTATCTATCTCTCTCTATTTCGCTGAGTGGGGAGCTGATAAATCGTCAAGTTAAAGGATAACACGTCTTCAACAAGAATTTCCGATGATATTCCACGGAAAGCATCGTTCATAACTGCCGGCGTGCCGGCATCTTAATTGTAAAAGTTTTTAACTTTTTGAGAATTATTACTGTCGGAACGTAAAAATAAAAAGGTCTATATTTTAATTCAAGGTTGCAATCGTTTTCGGCCCGGTGCGGTGCTGGGTCACGGATCTGCGGAAAGTTTCCAATTGAAGTGCTTGTAGCGCCGTCCGAAAACGATGAATAATTTTTCCGCTGCTCTCGAATTGCTAAAGTCAAATTATACTACGATTTGTCAGCTGGTCCGCGACTCCATCTCATCTGCATCTGTCTGTTTTTTGTTCGTTGTACACTGTACACTAGCACTTTATCAAGAATTTCAGTTTGGGAAAACGTTTGAATCAAAGGGGGACTTTGCCGCGGTGACATTCTCGATAAAGTTCTTTGGTATAAAATACTCTGCTTTTTATTAATCGTTATTGTTAACCCTAAGGCTTAATGTTGTAACATATTTACTTTAGAGTTTATCCTATTTTCGGCTAAAATTAGGACATTAGGATGTTTATTTACTAGGTTAATAACAAACGTAATAAGAAACGTAAAGAATGGCTGGGAGTAGATATTTTATTAATTTCAATGTATATTTAAAACGTATACACACGATCGCACTGAAAATAACGTAAGTAGAAGTGAGGCGTGAACGGTCGAAGAAAGAAGGGGCTGCAGCGGGGAAACGGTTTCTGTTCGGAGAAAACTGTTTCTGCCCTGGGAAAACGGATTCTACACCGGGAAAACGGTTTCCGCATCCTTTTGGAAGTGTTCTCGAGGAAAAACTTTGGATATTTTCAGTCCTAGATTAATCAGCTTATAAAATAAGTCAAATATCAAATGTATGTAGCTTTTGTAGCGTCCAATTGTAGTACTACACATATACCTATGTGTATGTTGTCCGCGAATCGAGAAACGAACTGGTTTGACGAGCGTACATAAACGTAACGGCGAAATTGACGAAGATCTCTGTTTGAGCTTCAACGAACCGCAAACGCAGCTCAAAAAAAACTCATTTTCTATGTAATTTTGCAAATAGAACTTAGTACAAACGTACATACTTAGATTCATACCATAGTACCGAAGAAGGAAATCGGGGAACCCGAAGCGAAGCGTTGTGAGCGACGCCGAAGTTGAGACGGGGCTGAGCTTTACGACGCGATGGGGAATTCTGAAAAATTGACCCCTCAAAAGATGAAACTTTACACTTTAGAGGGTGTTCACAGTGAACGCAGGTCGCCTGCGGGACGACCAAAAAGAAATCGTACGATGCGAACATCGTGCGCTCGCTCTCTTTCCGATCGTCGCGCAGGCACTTGTCGCAAGTACCTGCCGCAGGAAATCTGCGTACACTATGAAAGGGCCCTTAATCCGTACTTCCGCCTGTGAAGTACTCATATCTGAACCGGCAAACTAAACCGCTGAAAAATACTTTCAGGCCTCTTTGTGCGTGGGTGTGCGTTAGCGGAGACGTCACCGAGAAACGTGCACCGGCATCCACAATCCGTTTGTACTGTTAACATTCTTTCAGTTTTGGCAGTTCTTCCAAAACTAGAGAGCACAGGGTATTAGACGAGTCGCAGTCTCCATCAAAATAATAAAACAATGACATAAATTTTAATCTCTGTAATTTCAGCTTCCCTCATTGCGTGAAAACAACTTTTGCGCGGTTTAATTATTTATGAACTTATGTATTTGTGTATTTAGCAGGTGTGCGGCCGGGATTTTTTTATAAAACAGCGGTGTACCGTACGGTCGCGCCATCGTTCACTCAATTCAAATCGTTAAATCGTTCAGAAACGATTCTAACTGCGACCACTGACGCCGGCCGACGAGCTTCGATTTTATTCAGTATATGTATACATTTGTAGATACATTTTGCTCCAAGGAATATTGTCTTAAATGATGTTTTTGTTTATTTGCGTACATTGTATTGAAAATGTAAATAATAAAATATATTGAAGTATAATTACTATTATCATCCATCCCCTATCCTCCTTCGATCACAGGACTGTAACTGTACGAAATAAAATAGTCTAAATGACAAGACTGTTCTAAAGAGAGGTCTGGTTCTACGATTCCTATTTGTTGTGATAAAGGAGTATGTAAGTTGTGGAAATTAAATAGCAAATTTGAAAAATGTAGAATACCCTTAGTGAGGCGGTTCAGATTCTTCTCTTAACGTGGAGTTTGTTGCAAGCCGAGAAAAGTGTTTTGAAATGAAGGAGGTTCGATTCACCAGGTATAAGCATAAGCATCAATTTGCGCACGGACACTTGACAGTTGCTTCGAACTCGAGGGCCTCGTTAGACAGGAACCATTCAACTATTACGTAAGCAGCTTTTTCTTAATTCAAGTTGGATCCTCTCCCCTAATGTGCAAGACTTCAGGTGCAAGAACTCACGTTCAAGATTAATACTGCATTAGAGGTGTTCGATAAATATTTGTAAGGAAGGGGTCATAAAATATATTTTAAATTTAACCATCAACCCCCGGTCGACGACATGCCCGTCGTGTCAACTGTAGAAAAGGCTCGTAATGATAGTCCCGTATTTGGGTAGCAATACCGATAGCGATGCTATAACGATAGTGATAGCGATTAGGCAACGATAGCCATGCGGTAACTGTAACCACGCGGTAACGATAACCATGCGGTAACGACAACGAAGCTGTAACGGTAACGGTAGAGGTTCACCCAAAGATCCTACTTTTCCCGTCCGCGTCCGTTCCCCTGTGACATTTCTCGCATGTCTCGGAGCAATGTTATTTTAATTATTATAATCCCGATCCCATCCTGATTTCGGCAAGGGGAGGATTAAGCGCCGGGACACCGATTGACTGCAAACGTCTCTAAAGAGATGCCACCGCTGCGACGCGATGCGCCGGAGGAGACGTTTGAGGAAGGACGCAATTGACCCACGCCAATTCCAACTCACTTCTGATCTGTATAAACCAATTATGTATGTAAATACTTGCGATTCCTTATGTCCTACTGCGGAGGTTAGAGTTAAATATAATTCTAATCGATGAAACTCAAGGGTGACCCTCAACCGAACCAAATTTCCAAATGCAATGCAACGCCAATAACAGTGATCTTTTCAGCCAGAAATTCGGATATGTAGTTTCCAATTTTGAACGGAGCGTCGGAAGGGATCGTAAATAATCGGCACATCTCACCAACCAAATTATGGGGAAGGAGTACAACCTTATGTTAACGTTCAACTATTCCAATAACCACTGAATCCCTTTGAGCCAAAAGCCAAGAAGTAACTGAAGAGCAAGTAATGAAGTATGGACACAGACGATGAGTACGCATACGATCACGAGTCAAAACCTGAAGAGTCACATGTCGCGGGTGAAGAGTCACAAGTAGTCTGGACCCACCTTTTAGAGTTCGAGCATGTATGGCTCACGATTTTTGTTTATAATAGATTCTTTCCAACATATTCATAAACGACAGGGAGCATGCGCATTACAAAATAAGCTTTCCAATGCCGATTTGTACGGTACACTGTATAACACATTTCTAAACCTTCCCATAATTATTTTACTAGTGCCTGTGAAGAGTAAGTAACAGTTACAGCTCCTGTGACGTAACACTGCCGGTCAGATGCGCAAAAGTGAAAGTGCGATAGCACGAGAAGAGAAAGGACGCTTCTGCGCAAACAGCAAAGTTTCACAAGTAGTAGGTTTAAACGATTCACTACAAGACCATATACCTAAAACGAAAACTAAAGGTTACTTGTTTTACTGGAATACTTGTTTTTGCTAATTTAAAAGAATATCAACATCTCAAAATGTTTCACTTTTCAGGTGGTTACTTATAAGACTTTCATAAATTTTATATATGTATATGCGAATTATAATCACGTCACATTGATTGAGAAAAAAATCTTTAAAAATGAAAACTTATTTTCGAGACGTTATATTACTTTGCAGGGTTGTGTGCGCAAGTCTTGTTTGGCGACTTCAATCTTAATAAATCATCATGATCGGAACTCATTCTATTTTTGTGTTACGTTTGTTCCTCTTATATCAACTCGATCTCAAAATCACGCTTTAATCGACCCTTTGATATCAGTCGACAAAGTGGCAGACCTCAACAACGGCTAATAGATCATTCAACCTACTAAACCTAACAAACAACTGCTAGGGAGGAGAATAGTAGAACTCCTCAAACTGTGATATCAGCGCACTCTGTTTGAATTCAATTCAATTACACATGGTTGTTTGATTCTAACATTACACAATGCAGGTATTGTGAGACGTAGGTGAATCTAATCAAGGTAACCAGTTAAGTTCCACACAAAATGACGCGAACCCGGCCAGCTTGTGCAGTGGCTAAGATTTAACAGATGTTAAATAATTGAGGCGAATATTGCCAGACAACACCTAGAATAGATGAGTATTAGAATAGAAATTTTTATCAACAAAAATGGAATGGTTTCGGACAGAACTTCACCTTATGAGAAGTCATCGGCGACGAAGCTCTCTTAACATGTCTACACCCCTTTATATAGTCTTGGCCATTAACATTACAGTTGCGCAACAGTTGTTTCCATTCGATAGCGCACCTCTGACTATTCCGACTAAGCCATATGTTCATAACTCTGTTTCATGAAAAACGTCTGATCTCTAACGCACAACGGCTAGATTCTCTTCCGAATGTACAACACATTCGGAATTAGAAACTTTTAAAAATCAAAACGTTTACCAAAGAAACTAAACGGACCGAGGTGAAGTCACTCCTTAACTGCTGGCGGCGGGGTTACTTTAAGGACAAATATAGATCGAATAGTTCGTGGCAAGGATTGTAGAAAGCAGCATCGGTCCTTGTTGCATAGACGTGAAAACGCAGATGTGATTAACGACAAAGTTGGGGAAGACACTACGCTTAATTGCAGTTCGCAGACGGACACAGACGTGTTATTATCAACAGCGTTAATAAAGGGCATAGCTTCGAATTAGGAAAGACAGAGAGTTTGCGGAGGCCGTTGGAGTCACCATCGCAGTCAAATTTGATAACGGACAGGGCGTGCGATAAGTTGGGGTTTGTACGATCTAGAGTTAGTATGTAGTATGTAGTTAGAATGTAAGCGGAATCAATATTAGAGGTACAATTATGACACCCAAGTGTGAATTAGAAGTCAGATATGAGTATATGAATACTGCTTCTAAGTTATTCAATCCTTTGGGTTTGATATCTCCCGACATGGGTCAAAACTATTATGCAAAAATAAACTTATTGTACAAGACCTCACGGAGTTATATCTAAGATGAGGTAAGTCCGTGCAATTTGATATTATCACCCGGTTTGTTCCTTTTAGGGATCCGTTAAATCATATTAAAAGTATTAGAATTCCAAGGCAGGTAACTTTAGCACGAGTCGTATATTACGAAATTCATGTCTGCTGTGATGCCAGGAGAAGGCTTCTGGCGCATGGATTTATGACAGGTCGGTAAGTGATAGGGGTGCAATTGAAGTGCATTTCTTGACAGCTAAACGTCAAGTTGCCTCACTACAAGTTGCCCCACTAAAGAAAATAACCCTGAGAAATGATTTCTTGTTCGGTGTATTTTCCACTCTCTGTGAGCAATTCCGCAGTTCTACATACCCATCTGTGATCTACAGTGAGTAAAAATTGGTAATCCTTGAATCCGTAAACTGAACCAGATTCCTCACATAGGATTCTGAGTCGAACGAAACGTGTTTGGGACTTTAGTGAATAATTCCCGGTCGTTGTCTTTGACGAGATCGTCTAATTAACAATTGGTTACCTTCACTGTTCGATAATCCCCGTCCTTACCAATGCAAAAGATTAGCAAAATCACTTCAAGATATCTTTAACCTCAAATAACTGACGGGCAAAACAATCGGCCAAGTGCTAACGTCACACACGACAGGCTGTCTCTTGTCGACTATCCTTTTCGTAAGGGCGGAGGTGGTTGTTATAGCGCATCTTCCTAGATGGAGGTGGTGACTTGCCTGCGTCACTCGGCAGGTCCCAACGCATGTCTTATTACTGGCACTCAAGCACTGGTTCCAAGAAGTTTTTGCTCCTGACGGAAATTATCGCATTTCATAGGTCTCCTTTTGCGCATGTACATGGGTACAGTCTGCAGCGATGCATAAAGACCATGCATCTTATTCAAGATTTTTATGATTAGGTCCAAAAATCTGATCCGCCGCATTATTAACCCAACAGATATTTCTATGATCTCTCTTCGCCTTATTTTCCATAGTGTTAACAGTTTCATGTCATTTTTTACCACAATTGTTAAAGTCATCATTCTTCTGAGTAACTAACCCTTCAACCCTGGGTATTCAGGTCATGGCTATGATTCTGGTCGTTGCGTTCTCCCATTCCTCAGGAGATCCCGGAATTCACACCATTGTGCGCAAGGGTTTTGGAAGTCTTCTGCCTCAACAAGTCAAAACAGCAGTTTCATTCCAAGGGTGAGTCTTTAGAAGGGTACCCCACACACACGACTTCCGCCCGAAGGTTCCTCGAGTCTGGTCGGCACAAGTGATATGCAGGAACGACTCCGTCATGCACATAACTTGTAAACCTGAGGAACACGGTAGAGCCTTCCTTACCCATAATCACCGATCCCAAATTCTACAGACCCATAAGCATTCTGCTCGTGATTTCGAAGATATTTGAGAGACTCCTGCTGAAGCGTATGGAGCGAAATTTAATTCCACCCCTTCAATTCGGATTCAGGAGTGAATACAAGGCAGTTCAACAGGTTCATCACATTGCCAAAACAAATAAACAACAGGGTGTGGCATATGGGACTTCTTTATAAACTCAAAAGACTACTTCCTTGCAACTTATATGGAGTACTGAAGTCGTACCTGACCCAGCGATTCTTCCTAGTTAGACATCCGCAGAAACGATTTGAACTCCACAGGAGTCGGGGGTTCCAGATACATCCAAATATAAATTTTAATCCGTCGTACAGAATACCTGTTGCGTTGCTTGTTCCTTTTATGCTTGTATAGCAAGACTTACATTCTGTCATGCTTTGTTTCCTAAACATTTGCATATATTGAATCAGGTTGCGTCGTCTGTATGCAGGTATGGTTATTTGGAGTCGAATTTGAATAAAATGCTCTTTAACTGTCCCGAATATTTTACATCTGTCCCCCTTTTGAATGTTGGTTTAAGATGTGTTCGATGCTCTGTCCCAGGTTGCTCTAGGGCGCCCTATTTTACACTTTTCTGTTCGATGATAACAGAGCAAAGTAGTACTCGCCCTAGGTTACTCTGATTATGCTGCAGGTTGAAAGCAGGGGTAAAGTGAGTGCAGAACGGAGTGGGGGGTTCGCGGGTATTCTAAACACAACAACATAACCAAAAGTCAATGGCATAACCTAAAAATTTGTTATTGTATTGCACGAACGCGTTCGATGGAACTTCCCTTCTCTGCCCTACTCTGCTCTGCTCTTCTCTGCTCTGCTATACTCTGCCCCCTATTTCATCGAACACAGCTATAGTGTAGTTTCGACAGTTGACTTATGGGCTACGATCCCAAAAGAATCAGATTTTTCCATCTCACACAATTCCATTTGGAGACCGATCAAGTCCATCCGACACCGACATGGACCTATGAGATCCAATTCTGGGGTACACCAAGCAAATCCAATCTAGAAATCCTACAGAGATACAAAAAAAAGAAAAATCTGGACGCATCATTTTATGTCCAAATGCAGAAATATCGAAAGACCTATAAGTACCCAACGTAATGGAATTTCAAAAGTTGAGTAAAAGTTGCAAAGAAGTATTGTATGCAGACCCGAATGTGGTCGCAACTACGCTACTTGAGACAGTTTTTAACAATTTCCGCAGGTTGAAGTGCTTCAAGTCCGCTGATCAGATTGACAGATAGAATTAGGAGCTGGTTGCATAACTTCGAAATGAAAACAGTTATAACACAATCAATTTAATTGAATAGTACTGTAACAAGGTGGCTCTCACTGGAGAGACTACTAGTTTCGCGAAGCACGCGAAACTAGTAACGCAATAAATCAACTCACAAAAAGTGTAAACGGTTTTTATTTTTACCCAAATTTGAATTTTTTTTTGTTGGAAGTGTCCAAGCGGATGATTATTTATTGTACTTTTATTACACCTAGAAATTATTTTTATTTTAAAACATAATATCCAAGATAAATAGATTGTTACTGCTATTGCCGTTGCAATTGCTATTGTTATTATTACGGCAATTTTCTTCTTATATTAATAAATCATCATTTTTTATAGAGAGTGGCAGAAACAATAGAATGGCACGCGCAACTACCAAAAACGGATACGTTTTCTATCTGGAACCTGGAATGCTAAAACGTAAAAAGTCTTTTCAAACTTTACGGGCCATACATTTAAATCCATTGTATATCTTCGGGTCCCTTCTGTAATTGTAAGATTAACAAGAGTTTGGTTGCAAGAGGCCTTGTGTGCAGTCTAATTAACAATACAAAAGTATAATATGAGTGGAGCTTCAGCGCTCGAAGAGTGTGGACATATCGCTACGACATTACTAAGGTGTTATCAGATTAGTGTCCTACTATTCTTCACCCACCCATACATCGAGCATTTGCTCACAAACAGAGCAAAAAACATTAGAAGAAAAACCTAGGTATTTACCTAAAAACACCAAACAAACAGATCTTGTACCGCCCCCATCTGCGGCTGTTAATAACCACATATGCAGAATTCAACAAAAAACGTAATGCCGGCCACTTAACTACTCCAATTGAAAACGATGTTCAAAAACGGTACTACTGGAGCCAAGAAGAACTACTAAAACAAAACAAATATCATATTTTATCAACCGAAGGACCACCGGGCCCATCATCAAGTTAACAATGTGCAAATGACAAAACAACTACTAAAAAACTAAAAATTCCACCTATATTTTTACACAACTCACAAAACTATCAAAAGATCATAAAAGATTTGAAAACATTAACAAATACTAACTTCACAACCGAGTGTAAAAACAAATTCCTAAAAATTACAATCATCTCACCCTATAAACAACCGAACAAGAAGCTACAAGAAAATGACTATTAATTTGTTTCATTATACGACTTCTGTTCTTTTGCTTGGAGACCTCAACTACAAAAGTACCTACCTTATGGGGATGCCGCGCCAATAACCCTGGATGTAATCAACTGAACAACATTGCTTCGAACCATCAATGCCCATGAAGAAAATCTTTCTGCAACGACAACGCTCACTGCATCTGGTATCTCATCAAGTGACATTTTTTACTAGAATGATTACGAAATCTCCTAGGACAAAATGGATGATCTTTGGATTGAGGACTGTAAAATTAGGAGGAAGTCTAAAAACACGGTAACTTCAATAGTCCAATACATTGTCACTGATGTAAGGAAGAACAGTTCCTGCTAAAACCTTTAAGGCAATAGCTTGTAAAATGATTAACAAATGCAGAGATATGTTCGTTGACAAAGACGATGATGGGATTATGACTGGAGATGAGACTCACAGTATCTTTGCAAATCTCTTAGACCGGAATATATATTTACATAGACCCAAGGAGGTTTAATAATATATAGAGAAGGGAGAGGACAAATCGTATGCGCACCTGTTTCGCTCATGGACGGGGCGAGGTGAAGTAAAATTATGAACATTTCTGAACATTCGTAGCGGGCCCGCTCTTACGCCAGTCAATATTGTGAGAGTGTGGAATAAAAATACCTGAAAATGG
>JAWQRP010001097.1:0-21164 GCA_033557875.1 Quadriops clusia | reverse complement strand
GAAGTTCCTTCGACGGTTGCGGAAACCACCACAGAGCACCATGGTGATGTTGAGGAAACCACGACGGAGTTCGTTGGCACCACCATTAAAAACGAAGATGACGACAAAAAGGAAGATGACGACAAAAAGGGAGACGATGAAGACAAAAAAGAAAACCCCAAACCAGAAACAACAACACTAGATGAACCACAAGAGATAACAACCGAAAGAGACGAAGAAACCACTACCCCGGAACACACCACCCTGGAAATAACCACAGAACGCCGTCACGTCACCGAATCAGAACCGGAAACGACGGAAATGACCACTGAGAACGGAGAGGAAATAGAGTTGTTGTTTAAGACCCTTTACACGACTTACACCTACCTAACGACCTATTTCCAAGAGTCCACTTCTTCGGTGGCCAGCAGGAAGGTGGTCATCACCAACGTCATTACCTCTACCATAGATCCAGGAATTGACGCCTCGGAGGTTGTACAAGATCTGTTGTCTAGCGAACGTGTTAAATCTCGACCTGTGTCGTTTAAGGACTTTGATGGAATTCAACCCACTGGGGTGCTAGGGGTTGGACGACCTACCTCTGTTGTTAGCGCACCTGGGGGGTCTTCTGATTTCTCATCTTCCAATTCAAAATCAGGAGAGTCAGGATCAGGAAAGTCAGGATCAGGAAGGTCGGGATCAGGAGATTCAGGATCTCAAGGCGCCGGATCGCCAGATTTAAAACCAGGACCTCCAGAATCCTCAGGAGCAAAAAATCAAGATGCAGACAAGGCGGAAGACGCAAATAACCGCCCAACCCCAGCGTTAACACAAGACCAACTTCTCCAAACCGCCAACGCCGTCAAGACCTACTACACCACCTACACTTACTTCACGACAATCTTCGTCGATGGAGAAACGGAAATCTCAAGCAGAACCGAAGTGTACACAAACTACGTAACCCAAAGCATTGGGGCAACCGGAGTCCTAGAAGTGGCCCATACGCCCATCCCCAAGATCCCGAAGATCATCTTGAACAGATACAACGGTTCTCCCCAATTCAAAAATACCGACAATGAGGGCACCACCTTGAAAAGTAATGAAGATAATGAGGGTGCGGTACTTGGTGACACACATGGTACCAATCATGGAAAAACCAAAGTAAAGAAAGGTCCGGTTCGAAAGGTGATGAAACTGAAGGTGACACCGTCGAAGGCGTACAACAGCACGATCGATCGGAAGAAAACTCAACTTCCGGGGTCATCAGGCAGTGACGAAGACAAAGTTTTGGATAACAACATAGTCTTGACCACCGTCGGCGCCCAACATTCCTACAGCACCCTGCAGAGGTCCCAGAAGGAAGACTCCTCAACCCTCTTGGATTCCAACGATATCTTGGACCTGAGCGAGTACGAGACCATCTCGACCATGGTCACCGACGTTCGCAGCAGCACCTCTGAAGGCTCGCGAAGAGTAATCGATAACCTCGACAAGCGCAACATCCTCCTGGATGACCAGATCGTCTCGGAGTCCAACAACGACTCGGAAATCGTCCCATCTCCGACGCTCCTCCTGCAGACGAGTTACACAACCTTCACCTACTTCACCACGATGTACCAGGGAACGACCTCCAGCAATGTGGTGAGCAGGTTGGAGACCATCACCAACGTGGTCACGGAAACCTTGCTGCCTTCGCATAGCCTCAGGGCGGAAGAATCGACCTTGCCCATCACCTACTTCACCACGTTCACCTACTGGACCACTTTGTACAAGAAGGGTACCACGAAGATCACCAGCTCGGAGGTGACCGTCTCTAATGTGGTGACGCCCTCGGTGCACCCCACGGGGGTCCTGGACATTTTGCCCACACTCGCGACGCAGAGGATCGAAGCGACCCCTGTCGTCGGTCAAATTTACCCTAGTGCTGGTGGTATTAAAGGTTCAATCCCAACCGAACCGAACCTCGCTAAGAAGGAGAACGAGGAATTGACGACCTATTACACTACCTACACTTATTACACGACTTCTTACATTGGGAACAGTACCGTTTTGAACAGTCGCTTGGAAACCGTTTCTAATGTAATCAACAAAACCGCGGCTGACTTGGATTCTAATCAGATAGGGCGAGCAGTAGGAGGGGGCACCCAGAACCTGCTGGATAACAGTCCGATTAAAACCACCCCTATTGAGGGTTCCGGAGGGTTGAAACCAACAGGATTGATTTCCAGTCTTGTTTCGACCGTTGAAAATTCCGGGGTGAAGACTGTGTATTCCACTGATGTCTTTGGGACTTACATCGATGGGTTCTATGCGCAAATTCTTGAGAGTACGTCTTCGGTCTTGGGATCTGAGGGGGTCAAAGATGAGTCTGGTAAAGAGGGGTCCGGAAAAGATAGTTCAGGAAAAGATGGTTCAGGAAAAGGTGGTTCAGGAAATGACGGTTCACAAAAAGATGGTCCAGATGGAGCAGGAAACAATGAATCAGGAAACGACTCTTCAGGAAACCAAAACGATGGCGCCAACCGAATCATCAGCACATCCGCCCCGATCGACCCGAGCAAACTGATCAAACCCACAGGGGTAGTCAGCATTAATAAGGGTAAAATCGTGGACGCCGATGGGGTGAGCACCCTCTTGTACACGACCCAAGCCATAGGCACCTACATAGACAACCTTTACGCACAAGTCATCCAAAGCACCAGTTCTTTAACGGTCAACGAAGAGAGGAAGTCCCTTCTCCCCACGTCAGCCCCCTCGGGTCACCGAACAGGTCTGGTGCGCCTCATCGAAGGGGAAATCGTCCAAAACCACACCACCACCGTCTACCAATCTAAAGTCTTAGGCACCATCATCGACGGCCGGTACGCCCAAGTCATCGAGAGCACCTCCAGCTTCATCGTGGACAAGATTGTACCATCAATTGCCCCGACGGTCGCAGGGCGCATTTCCGGGGATTCAACGAAACCCCCAGAAGAAGGCTTAATCGGGGACAAAGATAAAAATTCCCCTATTTCTCCCTCGCCTGTGGTCATCGAGGGATCTCTACGAGATTCCGCCGGTGGGGAAGAAGATGAAGAAGAAGGAGAAGACGAAGAGTATGATGGAGACAGTAAGGAAGATGATGGTAAAGGACGGGTTAAGTCACGGTTGACCTTCCAGACGAGGAAGAGAACCTTTACCCCCGTTATACGACCGTTCGCTTCAAGGCCAAGACCGACCTTTGCCCCGAAACGCAAAGGTACGGGATCTAGCAGTGCTACCACCATTACAAGAAGTGATTTTACCCCGACGGTCACCGCTATTCTTGCCTCCAAACCGGGGAATCGTTTCGGGGGGAGAAGAGGATCGTCCTCGGTGGTAAGCAGCATTAATCCGACTTCAGCAAGCGGGAGAAGATTCTCAAGACCAAAGTCCTCCAGCGTTCCCCCTGGGGCAAACAATTTGTCCTCTAGTAGAGGAAGGGGTAACACGAGGATCCAACCAACGTCAGCGCAAGGTTTCGGAAGTTCCAGCTCGCGAAGACCTGGCTTCAGGTCATCCTCCTCCAATCAGATTATTAGACCAAGTTCAGCGTTCCCAGGGGGTGCCAATAGGTTCAGGGTACGGCCTACGGCGACCCCTGGATTGAACAAAGCGGGGGTAACATCCCCTTCGAATCACATTTCTGACGATGAAAACGATTTGACGACTGTCTTGACGGAGAACCCCACGGAGGTAACTGGAGATGATGAGAACGAAACCACTTTGGGGACAACCACGGAATTGTCCTCGAGGAGGAGCCAGAACCCTCTCTTGCGCTTTAGGCGCCCCCCTTTGCCCCGACCAAGCACCACACCTAAGCCAGCCGCTGTTAAACCAACCATCTCCAATGGTAACACGAACAATAACTTAAGACCAGTTGGTGTTAGGGGGAATGTCGGGAATCGGGCGTCGACCCAGAAGCCCAAGACCACAACCCGAGCCATCCCGGCTTTGCAGAATAGGTCAAGACCGGGTAACGGTTTGTTCCCTAGGAGGAACCTGTTTACCACCACCACAACTCCTACTCCTGAGGAGGAAGAGGAAGATACGGAATACGGGGAAAACGACGAAGACGGGACTGAAGGGGATGTTGAGTACGAAGGGACTCAAACGGAGCGACAGACGGAGAAGGCGCCCACGCCTGCGAAGAGAAACAGTGCTGCGTACAGTCCTATTCAGATCAAACCGTTCGTAGGGTTCCGCAGGAGGTCGAAGCGTGACACGTTTTCTGCGCAGGTTGCGTTCAATGAAGCTCTTTTTGATGCGTTTGAAGAACCTTCTGTAACACCTGGAGAACTTTCTGTGGATGGATCCAAAGAACTTTCTGGAAAACCAGCGGAAAAGAACGTATCAGAACTTGAACCCCAAGAACTCGAAGCCCAAGAACCCTCAGCAGCTTTCGAATCCTTGCGATCGCTCAAAGCCGCAGAACCCTTGGAATCAATCGCTGACATAGATCCTTTCACGGAATCCTCGAGGAACAAGCGCCAGTCAACGTTTTCCCGATTTCGCCGACCTGCTTCTCAGAGAACCACAACTCCTCCACCATCCACAGAAGAGTTACCACAAGAGGAACCTGAATCGGCCAAGACGCCAAGGCCGACGAGTCGGTATTCCGCCAGGACCCGGAATACGAAAAATCAGGGTTCCAAAGCTATCTCTCAGGGTACACCAACACCAAAGCATATAAGTCCTTCGAAGCCGCAAAGGGCACAGTTCACCCTAAGAGAAAAGGACTCATCTAAGGCGAGGACGACGAATTTTCGGCCGCGGTCGGGGGCCCCAGCTACGAAGAGACCTTCGAGTACTCGTCCCAAAGCTCCGAGGCTTCGAGGGGGACCACAAACCGAACCAAGCGTTTACAATCGGAAGAGTACGACCACGACCTCTAGGTCTAACAATCGAGGATCCAATCGAGGATCAACTCCCCGGAGGAGGCAAAGTTCACGGTCTCGCCAAGACGTCGATAACAACTACGTCCTCCCGAGCTTCGACGGTACCATTACGGTAACCCACCAGATCCCCACGGAAGTCACCATCCCCGTAGTGAACGGCAAGATCACGGAATACAAGAATATTGTTACCGCGAAATACAGCACCCAAGTGTTGGGTCCTCAGCATTACGCAACGACCATCGATGGTTTCGGGAAAGACATAACGGTCCTCTTGACGGAATCTACCGGAGTTGGCGCTAACGGCCTCACCCAGGTCACCCAGTATATTCTCAAAGAAACCCCTACCACTAGTGTAATCTTCACCCCTACGCAAATCCGCGGTAGAAAAACGTCCTTTTCACATGTGATCCCCAGCACGGTTTACCAAGTTGAAGAAGTCATCAACACCATTCAACCGAACTTCGCGGCTCAAGCCCCTTTGGCCAACATCTTATTGTCGCAACTCCTCCTAGGGAACCCTTACCAACAACCCAATTTGTTAGCTCTTCAGAATCCTGGAGTCCCACCTACCCCGACCACCGAGTTCAAAACCCGCACGACTACGTATGTCACCACGGTGACCAGTGAGACTTCCACCATAATCCCCTTGACCTTCAGGGGCAAAGAGATTCTTACCACCATCATCGATTCCAACACCAATGTGATCACAGCTACGGAATTCCTGACGGATACCGTGGTGGTAACCCCTACTGCGGGATTCGCCCCTGGTGCCGCACCTAACCAACTTAACAGTCTTTTGGTTCCGCTCTTGCTGCAGCAACAGCAGCAGCAGCCGCAGAATCCAATCCTGCAGACACCTGCGGGGGTGTTCAATCTTGAGCAGTTGAGTCCGCAGAACCACAACTTACAGAACCACAACCTGCAGAATCTTCATCTGAACCCGCAAAAACTCAACGGAAACCAGTTGTACCAAGACAAAGCTTTTGATCTTGATGCCCTCGCAGGAATCACCTCGGAAGACGAACAAGACCTGAACGACACAGAACAGAACGTCGACAATGCTGCTCCCACAGAGAAACCAAAGAGGAAATCAGGGGGCCGCAAGAAGCCTAAGAAGCAACCTCCCGCTCCAGTGGAGCCCACCAAAGAAACCAGCATTATAACTTTGTACGTTTCCGGAAGAACTCCCGGAGAGTTTAGCACGGTTCTTTCCACGGTCATCGTCGGGGAAGACAACAACAGGAGGAAACGTAACATCCCCTACGTTCCCGTAGAACCCTCGAAGACCTTCAAAGAAGCTTTACCAGTGGAGGTGCAGAGTGAAGTGTCCTATTTGGACAGCTACGTTATGCCCGGAATGAAGGAAGTCCTCATCGAGAGTGCCGAAGGTCACGCGTTGGAAACGGAAAGCTTGGAGAGCATTATCGGGGACGTCAGCAAGCATATTAACACCAGCCAGGTGAAGACTTCCTACCAGATCAATACCAAAGCTATGGACGAAACCAACACGCAAACGCCTAAGGCGACCAGAATCGTGGAAGACAAGAAATCCAAGACTTCCAAAAAGTACCAGATAGTTGATAAACCCGGAAAACTAAACAAGTCTTCTGGTAATTTTTTAGCCTTGTAGACCTTTCTGAGAATGCCCCACTCACGCCAAAGGTCGAAACGTCTAACAACGCTCTTACTAACACCAGCAATGCCATCAACATGAGAAATAATGTCATTAACATCGGCAATTATGCCACCATCAACATAGAAAATAACGCCATCAACATAGAAAATAAGGCCATCAACATCGGCAATAACGCCATCAACATCGGCAATACCGCCATGAACACCACATGGAACAACCGCAAAAGGGGCAATACCCTAAGTGACCCAATATCACCATTGGACAACAGCAAACCTTCAGAATCAAAAACAAACGTTTCGAATTCAATTGGCACCGTTAACACTAACAAACCCATCGATCTTCGCCGAAGTACTAACACTAGAAATTTTAGTCAAAACATTAGTAAAGTTAGGATTAAACGAGATGCGCCGGCGACCCGCAGGGTTGTCAAGAAGTTAATTAGGGTAGAACCGGTTAGCAACGAGAGCCTGATGGCTAAAAGTCGCCAAAGCAAGGAACTCGACGGTTTTAACAGTAGACAAACCGTCGGGCGGAGGCTGAGGCGCAAGAAGATTAAAATCAAGAAGAGGAGGAAACCTTCGTCGACTACCATTGGTTCATTTGATGGTTCCTCGGATTACCCGCTTGGTGATTCGTCATTGTATGATTCGTCTACGATTGACTCGTCGACGATTGATTCGTCACTTGAGTCGCCAAAGTTAGCAAACAAAGAACAAGAACCAAGTCGTCGGAAGGCTATCATAACCAGAAAGAAACTCATCAAAGTCACGCCGAAAACCAGAAGGCCTGACGACGAATTTAGGACATCCCGTGTCCTCTCGTCAACACCCATAATAATAGATTCATCGTCTACCACAACGGTTTTACCTACTGATATTGTTCAGAAGATAAAGTTAAAGCAACAAACGAAGAATTTCTTGATTTCTGCCAAGAACGAGAATTCTGGAGAAATCTTCTCCATAGAGGCGACCACTGAGAATGAAATTCGAGTGGACAATTTGTTGGATTTTGATGATGATGATGATGATGATGATGCGGAAGGTACAAGTTTTAAGCCCACGAAACTTGGAATAGAATATCGAGATAAAGAAGAACTTAACAATCAAGAACTTAACGATCAAGAACCTCATAAACAAGAATCTGAACAACAAGAATCTGAGGAACACGAATCTGAGGAACAAGAATCTGAGGAACAAGAATCTGAGAAACAGCAATCTGAGGAACAAGAATCTGAGGAACAAGAATCTGAGAAACAGCAATCTGAGGAACAAGAATCTGAGGAACAAGAATCTGAGAAACAAGAGCCTCAGGAACAAGAAGATGAAGAACTTCATGAAAAAGAGGAACAGGGACCTCATAAACAAGATAAAGATTTAAAACACAAACATTTAGAAGACAAAGGTCTAAACATCAAAGAACAGACAAACAACACCTCAAGGGTTGACCACTCAAACAACTACCTAAACAACCTGTTGGAATCCATAGAACTTGACGAAGAAGAGTCAATAGAGTCCTCAAGGGCCGACGATTACTCCCAAAACTTCCTCCAAACCCCAAACCTCCCAGACTACGAACCCTTCTTCCCGGAACTCTCAGAGTCCCTAGACGCCCCGATCCTCCTCCTGAAGACCACCGTCTTGTCTTCAGTCGACCTTGAGACCAAGACGGTCGTGCAGAGTCGCCTGCGCACCTACACCTTCGTGGTGACCCGAGTGAACGGTGACGAGCAAATCGTCACCTCCACGACGGAAGTCCGACCCCAGACAAAGACCCTGACCGTGACAGAACCCGTGACAAGGTTCACCACTTTGACCTTACTGGACTTTGACGCCACTGAGACGCTACCTTTCGTACCATTGACGATCTCCCCACCCGTGGAATCCTCCAATACACCACCACCAATCAATACCATAAACTTAGACCGACCAGAAGGTGAGTTGTCAAGACCTTTTGTACATAAACTTATTTATACTTAGGTTAATTAATTTTAATAACACCCTTAATTTAGAACGATTTGGTCGTTCGTCTTTTATATGTACTATTTTGAAAATTAACTTTTATTTATTTCAAATATTGAAGGTCACAGGTACATACCACAATGGTAGTGACATGTTAATACGAATATTAAATATGTACTAATAACAATTGGGAACCTTTGATTCTTTTGTGCATTAAACAACCTTTTTATGCAGAACTTGTACAGATTATTGCCGATTTCAAGAGCTAATACTTTCAGAACCAATTTAACCTAACTTTATTTTGTGTTTAATTTGTAAATATTATACAGTGTTTTTTGTGCCCATGATACAATTGTATTGTGTATTTAACTGTTGTTTCTATTGTTAATTTGTTTTGATTGTTAATTTTAAATTTGTTTTTCTAGATTTTACCTAGTATAAGTTTAGTATAATATCATAGACAAAGGAATGATAATATGTAGTCAATAGTATAATAGGAACATTGTTTTTCGTTGTCAATCTAACGCTCCTACTTTATGTCATGCTTCTTCTTTTCGTCACCAATCGACAATCGTCAATCAACCAATCGACCAATCAACGAATCAACCAATCGACCAATCAACGAATCAACCAATCAACTAATCGACCAATCAATCAATCAACCAATCAACCAATCGACCAATCAATCAATCAACCAATCAATCAATCAACAGAAGACAAATTTGCAGGAAGAGCCTTTCTGGAAGAAGCGAGGTACAATCTAGCAACCCGGGTGATGTCAAACGGTGTCGAAGTCATAGTAGCTGGAGATAAAAGCACACTTCCGGGAGAACCGGACGTGCGACGGTTCCTCCCCAGCACCATTTACAAGCCAATTACACTGAAGCCCAGCACAATTAGTCACCACATGATGATGGTGGAGCCGAAAGACGAATCGAATGTAAGTTACCAATTACCAATCATCAATTACCAATCACCAAATCTCTAATGATATTACAGATAGAACAGCTGTCTTCGTCGCTTTACCCGAATCAATTCGTGACCAAGACGTGCCTGACCACCTTCACTTACTTGACGACTTATTTGGAGAATGGCACCACAACCGTTTCTAGTCATGAGCAGGTCGTTTCTAACGTTGCCACTGAGGAAAGGAACACTGGCAAGATTCTGCCTACTCCTAGTATGGGGATTACTCTCACTCAGGTTGGTAGTCAAAATTGACAATTCACTTTTGACTATTGTCTTGACCACAACAGTTTCTTTATAATAACCACTTGTTGCATGTCCTTTCCAGTACCCCAACCTAGCAGTAGGCGTCTTCCTAACGACCTACACCTACTTAAACACCATCATGGACGGAGAGCAACCTCTAGTGGTTACCTCAAAGCACATAGTCAGCAACACTGTGACCGCCCCCGATGACTACCTCTCCCTCCTCCAGCCTCTGGAGAAGGCGTCAGCAGTCAAAGACACCAACACCTACTACAGCACCGTTGCTCTTGAGAAAACCTTATATGAAGATGGCCGAAGTCAGGTCGTCAGCACTAATGAAGTGGTTACCCAAGTGGTCATCACTGAATCTATTCCGCCGAAAGCCACCTCCGTCATGACTTCTTACATCGCCTTAGACGCAGAAGACCCCCAATCGGACCAACCTTATTCGGAGTTGATCACATCTGATGTGGTCAAAACCTATTTTGTGACATACACCTACTACAATACGGTCCTCGAAGGCGACATCCCGGTGGTGCACACGAACATCTCGACGGCTAGCGACGTCGTCACGGAGAAGCTCTTCTTGCACCCGAAGAGGAACAACAAAACCCAATACAACCAGAATAGTGTCATTAACACATCTCCAATCGCAGTCAAAGGATCCCAGAACAAGATTAAGAAACCAGGAGAAGGTTCGTCTTCTTCGGAAATCTTCCAAATCTTGGCTACCAAAACGTACCTGACCACCTTCACTTACTTCACCACTTTGCTCCAAGAGAACGATGGCGCCAACGAGGACACCTCCACGGTCATCAGCTCTCATTCTCGCGTCCTTGAGAATGTGGTTACCGAAACTATCGCACCGAATCTTCTGGACAAAAAGAACCTTAAGTCCTTCCGCAAGGAAATCAAAGATGGCTCTAAGTCTATCGTTAGGATGGCGACGTTGAATGACGGCACCAAACTGGAGGTGACCGCGGTTGCTCGGGAGGCGACCATCAAACCAACCAAAGTGTTGCCTATTGAGAAGACGAGGATGCCTGAGATTGAATCGACAATCTCTGAAGAAGGGACGAACCACAAAGAGGCAAACTACGAAGGGACAAACCAAAAAGGGACCAACCTCAAAGAAGAGCCTAAGCCCTACCAGATCGAACCTTCGAGCCCAAGCATCATCACGGGTTCGACCATCGTCTTCTTCGACGACGACGAAGACCCATTCGCGGCGGCGTTAACAATCACACCGTCTTTAGAAAATAACCTCCATAAGGTTTCGAGTCAAACTGTGGAACCAAGCCTAGAACCAAACGTTAAACCCACGAGTCAAAACCAAAAACTCAACAAGTCCAAGACCCAGCCAAAAAATGAGTTGGGCTCGCTTTTAAGTTCAGAAATCGTGCGCAAAACCCCGGTGGCCGGGAGCCAAAAACAAAAGAACACCAAGCGCAACGCGAACAAGAATGCTGTGAAACCGACAGCTGCCGGCGGCCACCAGGTGGCGCCCACGAGCGCCGTGAAAACCAAACCAGCCAATCAGAATCACATTAACAAGAAGCCGGTCAATCAGAAAACTAGTCAAAATGAAAATCAGAAACCAAATAGTCAAAATGGAAATCAGAAACCAAATAGTCAAAACGGGAATTTAAAACCAAGTAATCAAAATTTGAACAAAGAAGACCAATCACAAAACACAATCACCAAGAACCCAACAAGTCAGAAAAATCCGACCAATCAGACCCCGTTGAAAAACAAGAAACCACCGGGTAAAATCACCAAGCAACCGACGACCCCAGTTTCGGATCTTTTAGGGTTGGGTTCCATCAACATCAACAGTTTGCAAGCCCTAAAGCCCGTTTTGAACGCAATGGCTGGTTTGATCCAAACCAACTTAAAAGCGAGCAGAAGAAACGACTCAGAACCTGTTAAACCAAAGAAACCTTTGTCCACGAATTTGAAACCTATATCAACCAATGAGAAACCATTTCCTACCAATAAGAAACCGTTCTCCACCATTGACAAACCGTTCTCTACCAACGAGAAACCGTTCTCTACCAACGAGAAACCGTTCTCCTCCAACGATAAACCGTTTTCCACCAATGGGAAACCTTTCCCAGGAAATGGCAATCCTTTTTCCACCAATGACCACCCGTTCGCAACCAACGAGAAATCGGCACCTGCACCACCAGCTGTTGACGTGGAGAACCGTTCTCCAATTTACATCCCAGTAGGCGATATAGAGGTGGCGGAAAGTCAGAATATCGCAAGCATTCACATTAGTGAGCAGGTCCCTTGGAGTGAAGACAAAGCAGACTTTAAGGATCAAGTCGTCATAGGGAAACCTACTCACGAGAGTCCTCTGCTCAATGGGGGAATCCCCATCTCTCCTGGAGAGGTTATCACGGCCAACTCGGATGTTATCATTGGGAAACCTGGCAGAATTGGTCCGAGGATTCCTGCGATCCCGCTCAATCCGGATTTGGCTCATGACAACACCCCTATTGGTAAGGTTCAAGGTTGTACCAGTTGGGGCTTAGACCTCAAGTACAAAATAATACCTAAAGAAAAGCACAAACATTGCAAGTAGGTATCTCAAATAATACAAGATTTATCGTTATTTTTACAGGAATGAAACCACCTCCAATTCCAGGGAACCCTTCTCATCCTCCATTACGGGGAGATAAGCCTCATCCCCCTAAACAAAACGATTATGTCGGTCCTCCACCTCCTCCAAGGGTGCCAATAAGGCCCCCAAACGCCGTTAGGGGGGAGAAACACAAATTTAACAATAACGACCAAAGACACATTCCGTTGACTCATCCGGGAGGACCGCAAGTCAACCATATCCCAGTCGGTGCTTCCTCAAGTTACCATGAGGTCAACGTTCCGGTTGGGTACTCCAATCAAATCAAGGTCAACTTCGATGGTTCAAATGGGAACCTGGGAGGCCATCATTTGGGTCAAGGGGGACAAGACTTTAACCTAGGAAATCAAAACTTGAATCTAGGGAATCCAAACTTGAATATAGGGAATCAAAATTTGATTCTAGGGAATCAAAACTTGAACCATAATGGTAACTTTGAAGGTCAGAGTCTTGGAGACTTCAACTTTGGAGACCATAATGTTGGCAGTATTAGCATTGGGAGCCATAACGTTGTAAGCCAAAACGTTGTAAGCCAAAACGCTGGAAGCCATAACACTGGAAGCCATAACTTTGGTAGCCATATCATAGGAAGCACCAATCCGTTAGAAACCAAAGAACAATCCCCATCTCGCCCAGGATTAGTTTTTGTAGAAGAACATGTCCACAAAATTCCATAC
Organism: Quadriops clusia; assembly: GCA_033557875.1. Classification (NCBI taxonomy): domain Eukaryota; kingdom Metazoa; phylum Arthropoda; class Insecta; order Coleoptera; family Hydrophilidae; genus Quadriops; species Quadriops clusia. The sequence continues at coordinate 8,142 of JAWQRP010001097.1, read as the reverse complement.
GAACCAGTTAGCTTTGATATTAACGTCCAGGACAATATCATGTCGGCCAATAGTAATTTGGAGGTCATCTCTGGTAACGTCAATTCAGGCAATCCAAATTTAGCCAATCCCAATTTAGTCTATCTCAACTCAGCCAATCTAAGTCCTTCAGACAATCAAATAGTCCTCAGCAACCAGATCCAAACAGCTCCTCAAGAAACCCCAAGCATCATAGTAGCAAGCCCAATGAACGACTTCAATATCCAACCATCCCTCCTAAACGAACCAATAGTTCTACCAGAAGTCATCGAAAGGTCGACAGGTCAACCCCTCTTGGTCAACATCCAACCATCTCAAGTGGCCTTCGTCAACATCCCTTACAACAGAACCACAGCTTTGATCTATGGTGGTTCCACAGAACCCCATAGAAACGGCCAATACTTCGATGACCCTTCACCTTACCCAGAACCAGAATTCTCAGGAGTAGAAAGCTATAATGGCGTTGCCCACTTCGCATCAGTTTACAACGGCAACAACCACCCTAACCAGAAGGAAGTTGGCGGGGTGATCAAGGTGGGGGCGTCTTTGATAAACGTGAAACCTGAGGTCACCTTAGGGAACAAACCTTTGGACATAAGTCCAAGCAGGCCCAACAACTTCCAGTTCAACGCGAACGTCGACAATCAAGACGTTAACCTCAAAGCGCCTCCTATAAGCTTTGAGATGGTGCACCAAGGGAACGACTTCAACGCCCACATCATCAATCATTCCCCAGGAAACCTTGAAAAACCTTTGACCATAAGCTTTGGGGGACAAAATCCCTTCTTACCTCCGCCACAAAGAGATGGACCTCAAACTATTGGAGGAAACGTGCTACAAGGAGGGCAGAATGGTTTGGTAGACTTTAGGACAGAAAGGCCTATATTGGAACTGAAGCCACCTCAAGGTGGAGGAATTGGGAGTGTCCACTCTGAGAATCCGCAACTTGAGGTACCGATTGTGTTTGGGGAACAATCTCTTGGACACCACTTGGAGAGCTTTAGTCAACAGTTGGGAATTGGTGGAGGTTCTAGTGGTCAACCACAAGCGAATAATCCACAAATTGTTAACCCACAAGTGGTTAATCCACAAGTGGTTAATCCACAAGTGATTAATCCACAAGTGGTTAATCCACAAGTGGTTAATCCACAAATGGTTAATCCACAAATGGTTAATCCACAAATAGTTAATCCACAAGTGGTAAACCATCAAATCCCTTATAACCCAGCAGTAGCTCCAATTTCACCCCAAGAACAAGAAATGATAAACCTGAGGCCACCAAACAAGGAAGGGCCTTCTTTACCCTTGAATCATCCCGTAAGGCCACGTCCAAGACCTCCAGGTGGTCATCCTTACAGAAATAAACTTCATCATGTGATCAAGAGGCCCCATAGACCAATGATTTCCAAACAACCTGAAGTCGTGATGGCCGATTTTGGGATGACTCCTCCTCCTTTACCATCCAAGAATGGACCCTTTGAAGATGGCAAAAAGGGAATAGTGCCAATACCTCTTTCGCCAATTGGTCAGGATGTCCCATGGGCTCAGAATTCCAATTCGCAACTCGATTTGCCGGTTCTGAATTATCAACTTCCTATTCAGGACAATCCGATTCCGTCATTGAACAATCAACATCTTCAAAACAATAACTTCCAAAACAATAATTTCCAAAACAATAATTTCCAAAACAATAATATCCAGGGCAATAACCTTCAAAACAACAATCTTCAGAACAATCATTTCCAAAACGATAATGTACAAAACAATCATCTTCAAAACAATCAACATCTTCAAAACAATCAACATCTTCAAAATAGCAATCTTGAAAATAGTAATCGCCAAAACAATCAACACCATCAAAATAGCAATCTTCAAAGTATCAACCTTCAAAATAACAATATTCAAAACAATAACTTCCAAAACAATCTTCCACCCCATCAAATCAACAACGTCCTGCAAAACACCATAGTTTTCGAAAACAACGAAGAAGTCATCGACCACAAGGAAGACGACCAAGTAACGGAAGAAGGCGAAGTCATCCAAGAATCCAACAGTCGCCCTCTTCGACCAGGACAAGTCCCCATTGAGATCTTGAAGATCAACTCGTCCTCAACCATCGGCGTCCAAAGTGACCATCCAGACTTCAGCCAACAAAACGTGAACTTCGAGATCCAAGTGGGCAACGAGAATGAAGTTTACAGAATCAAGAGGCCTTCGGCCATTGCCAATCCGAGACCGTTCGACAATGGTCCTTTCGTTCGACCAGAAAACCAACAAACCAACGAGATCAACCATAAGGAACCACCTGTGCTAAATGGTTTTGGAGGGTTTCCTACTACGACGGAGAAGATTTTGCAGAACGTTTTTGGGTACCAGCCGGGCATTCCTCTCCATGGGTTCCACCAGTCGAGTACTCAAAGACCTTCTTTGGTGGTTACCGTCATCAAACCGGTGACGACCAGACGACCTTTGAAGCCGATTGATAATGTTTATAGGGTTCATGGATCGAGGAGACCGAGTACTTTTAACCCTCTTTTGGGTGATTTTAGACCTCCGAGTACCATTAGACCTTTAAGTAATAACCGACCTTTAAGTACCATCAGACCTCTAAGTACCATCAGACCTCTAAGTACCATCAGACCTCTAAGTACCGTCAGACCTCTAAGTACCATTGGTCCTCTAAGTACCTTCAGACCTTCAAGAGGTACTTATAGACCATACCTTAGCACACAAAGACCGTTCCCGGCAAGGGTTTCCAAGTTGCCAAACAATTTGCAGAACAACAGGCCGAAGATAACTTCTTTGCCAATAGATGTCCAAAAGGTTCCAACTAGGAGACCAACTGTTGAGATCTATGAGAAGCCGAGACCTAGACCTGATGGAAATAGCAAGGAGACTCCTTCTCAAACGGAGGAACCTTTTAAGATCGACCACTTTGACGCTAAAGCACCTGATGTTAAACCAGTACAAGTAGGAAACCTTCAGGTTCCCGATCATCATATTTCTGATCAAAATGTTGTAAATCATCAAGGCTCTAACCAGCAGATTACGAGTCAACAAAGTTTGGGCCATCTTGGTGCAAACCATCAAGGTTTAGACCAAGGTCTAAATCATCAAAATCCAAATCAAGTTTCAAACCATCAAGGTCTAAATCATCCAATTCAAAACCAGGTTCCAAACTATCATGGTACCAATCTTCAAAATCCAAATCAAAATCCTAACCAAGGTCCAAACCATCAAGTTCCAAACAATGACCTGACAATATTCACATCAACAATAGGAACCAATCTTGAACACCCAACAACCAAACCTCCGCAAAATGAAGATGCTTCAAGTTTAGATCTAAACATCGGGGAAATTCCAATTTCCCAGCTTTTCAAACCTAGGCCGAATGACGTGCCCTTAAATAATTTATCACCACCGCCGCCTGCGATAGAGCAACAAATGGAAATCATGAGGCCTCCTCCAATCGTGGATGAGCATCGTTTGAGCGTTCCCCCACCAACGGTTCAAAATCCACCAATCAATTCACAGGTGAATCAAAATCAACCAATCAACCCGCACGGAAACCTACATCAACCAATGAATAACCAGATGAACCAGCATCAACCAATGAACAACCAGGCGAACCAACATCACCAACCCATCAACTCTCAAGTGATCCCTCATCAACCAATCAACTCTCAAGTGAACCCACATCAACCAATTAATCCACATAAACCAATCAATCAACATCAACCAATCAACACGCATCCAACCCAGCAACATCCAATAAAACAACCGGACATCAACATGCAGCCTCCTAAGATCGAAATTAACTCTCCTAGTGGAGGAATTTACCGGGTTCCAAGCTTGATGGATAGGGTTCCAGAAAGACATGATTTGGAGCCTCAAGCCAATACTCCAAAGCCTTATATTCCGAAGCCCTCGGAGAACATGCTTCCTCCTCCTCCTATCCTCAAGGATGAGGAAGTCATGGGCATGAGTCCTCCTCCTCCGGAGACCACGCACAAACCGGTTTTGCAGTTTAAACCGGAAATTAGCACCAATAAACCGGTTTTCTCGTTGGAAGTGGATGTCCCGAAGGTGCCTCAAGGGGCTGAGAATCGGTATCCGTTTAGGCACACAACCGTTGGGTATCATCCTACCAATGGTTATCATACTACGGAGGGATATCATACAACGGATGGCTATCCTCCGACAAATGGTTATAACGCAAATGGTCATAACTCTAATGGTCATAACTCAAATGGTCATAACTCAAACGGTCATAACTCAAATGGTCATAACTCAAATGGTCCTAACTCAAATGGTCATAACTCAAATGGTCATATCTCAAATGGTCATAACTCAAATGGTCATAACACAAATGGTCACAACGTAAATAGTCACAACACAAATGATCATAACACAAATGGACATAACACAAATGGTTACCACAATGCAAATGGTTACCAAACGACAAATGGTTATCACCAAGCGAATGGTTACTACGAATCAACGACTACACCTGTACCATCGACAAGAAGACGAAGACCTTTCACCAGACGACCACTGGTGACTTATAAACCTCAAGTAACCAGTTCGACCTTCAGACCAGAAGGTTCTAGACCATTAGGTCATGTGGATCAATCGGGCAAGACGACTCCAAAGTGGCAGCGACCAGTCACGCCAATTAACTTCAACAGATTTAACACCATAAGTCCAACGCCGAGTTTGAAGATTCCTCCGACCATGGAGGTGATCATTGGCCATCCTCATTTGGAGCAGAACCTTCAGGGTTCGATTACGAATAACAATAATAATAATTACAATAATAATAATTACAGTAATAATGGTCCTGGTGGTGTAGATAATAAAACTAAGGTGCTCTCGGGGTCGAGTAGCGAAGGTGGACCAAAGAGAAACGAAGGTGGACCAAAGAGAAACGAAGGTGGACCAAAGAGAAACGAAAGTGGACCGAAGAGAAACGAAGGTGAAACAAATGTTAAAACCACTAACAACGAAAAAGTTTCGTTCAAACTCCAAAATAAAATTGAAATCCAAGGGACGGAATCCGTTTCCCCTTCGGTAATTCCTGGTAAACACCATAACGGAAACGCAATCGTTCCAACGCCTTCTTTGGATACAGTTCACAAAAATTCGAACTTTGCCCATCAGGGTATTCACCATTCCGGAAACGAAGTAAAAGTTGTGGACGAAACCTCTAAACCATTGAACAAACCTCCGACGATCCTGCCGACCCGATATATAACCCATACGAAGACCTCTACGGTAACCATCACCAAAACGACGGTCGTTAAGAGTCTTGGAGGGCCTCCATCGACTTTAACTCTTCTGGTGACCAAGACGGAGAAGTCTACCGTTGTGGATGTAGTTACGGAGTTCCACACTTTGATCAAACCGACGAGTATTGTGGAGACCGTTACCACAACTGTTAAGCATCCGAGCAGTTCTTCTCTGTATCCTCCTGGGGCTTCCTATGGACAGTTGGATGGTTATGAGTCCGAATTTAATGGTTATGACTCTGAATTAAATGGTAATGAGTCTGAACTAAATGGTGATGCGTCTGGATTGGATGGTTCCAACGATGGGTCAAATGTGTCGAAGTATGGATCTCACTTCTCTAACAATGGGTCACCTTCGAAGGAATCGTCTTCGAACGAATCAGCTTTGAACGAATCATCTTTGGGTGATTCATCTTTGGGTGGTTCATCTTTGGGTGGTTCATCTTTGAGTGATTCATCTTTGGGTGGTTCATCTTTAGGTGATTCATCTTTGGGTGATTCATCTTTTGGTGGTTCATCTTTGGGCGATTCATCTTTAGGTGAATCGTCTTTGGGTGAATCGTCTTTGGGTGATACATCTTTGCGCGACTCATCATTGGGTGACTCGCCTTTGAACAGACCACCATTGAGCAAAACACCAATCTCGAGGAAGCCTTCTTACCAAGGTCATGGTGACATCCTGAAGTCCACTCCGGTGATAACCGGGGAGAAGGTCATCCCAACACACACCTTGGAGATAGACGATGACGACGACAGTTTGGAAGAGTTCATCATAAGCGAGACGGATCCTCCGCTATCCCACGAAGACACCTCCCTAGGTTTCGACGAGAACGAATCCATCTTCGTGGTGATGACCGACAAAAAGGGGGGAAGTGTGGTGAAGATCCCTCCCCCTGCGCCCACCCCCAGCGACGTGCCTAGTTCGCACGAGACCCAAAACCGAGACGAGATGATCAACTCCAACGAGGTTAACAGGGTGCTTTTAGGGGGCATTTTGATAGCTTCACCGCCTAGTTTGGATACCGCTGAAGTCAGCAGGCCTCAAAGTTCGGGGCAGTTAGAAAAGTGTTCCCCCGAGTGCAAGGCTTCGAAGAATGAACTTTGCCAAAGGGTTGAGGGGTTAATGAGGTGCGTCTGCAGGCCAGGGTTCGCTAGGATGTTCCCCGATAGACCTTGTAAACGTAAGTACCCTTTATTCATTTGGTAACGAAAAAATTTGTAGCGCAATTCTTGAGCGCGATCTTAAAGAATATTTATCGTTAAGGTGATTGTACCGCTAGGGTATCTCTCGATTTCGTGTATCTCTCGATTTCGTGTATCTCTCGATTTCGTGTATTAGAACCACAGAAGTGTGTCTATAAGAAGAATGGATATTATCTACTAAGAGGTTTTAGTCCTGCGATTGTTTGACTTTCGGACACTCATTGATCATTGTCATCTAATTGTCCTGATAGTGTGGCGTTCTGGGGTATGCTTACGCATTTTGTAAACAACTGGAGCTTAAGGGAATATTCCAAAAGCAAGAGTTCAGATATTGTGTAATTCTCGGTGGGGGTACCGTAAAAATGTACAATCGGAGGAATTCGGAAACACCGGACTTAATTTCTTGCATGAATTTCTCAATAGGAAAAACCTCACCTCAAACTCCGGAAAGTTTTCATATTATTTGGCTCGTGACGTGATCGTCTTTTGTGGTTAGGACCCTATGATTTCGTTGTGTTGTGTTTCGTAGTAACCCATGTTGGTTCGTAGGTGATTGATTGGTTGCGAGTTATATCTTAATTTACCTCTAGGCGGGAATGGCATAGCTACGGTTCGTAGAATACACTTTAGGTGTCTCAAAACACATGGGTTCACTGCTAGCATACCTTCACTCTTAGAACGCTTGTTTATTATTTCACATTAATTACTTCAGTTTATTTTGATGCCCCAATCGAGGTGGGGAGTCGAATATACCGGAGGACTGGAAGAGCCTATAAGATGGCTCTCTCCCAGTGATGTCCCTCGAAACGGTCAGACTCTTCCGCTCAACTTGCTGCTCTCCTTCGTACTAATAGCTAGGCAGTCAGAATAGACGTCAGTTCGTACCACTGTCCACAGAGACTGGACCTACTGAGCGGAGGTAGGGCACTCCTCAAAAATGTCAGCCCAATTGTGCCGTTGGCGTCCGGGTGCCAGGTTAAACCCTCGACACGATTCATCTGCTGTAAGGGATTTAACGTATGCCATAAAGAACGTAAAACTACAGGCCTAACTAAAATTGTTTTCTTCACGCTTCAGTAATATTTTGAGGGTATTTACGAGGGCATTATATAAAATTTATGAGCTAGGAACCAGGAACAGACAGAAGTGACCGATGGAGAGATCAGCGCGGCAGTCACCCCAAAGGAATATGTGTTTTCCATAAATACGATAAGTTATGGGCACCGAAAAAAACAAAGGGATTCTGGCGAGAGCCGAGAAGTAAGACACAGGGGAGTCTAGAGTAGAACGGCGACAGGTCAACAAGACACAAAAGAATCGCAATGAAAGAACGAACCGGGAAGAGTTCAAACAATCGTTTACAAAGAAATCGGCGATAAATTGGTATAAACGTATTAACGGGTTACTTCAGGGTTTTTTAGGTGCGCGCGGGTGTTTGTTGTTAGGTGTTAGTGGCAGCAAGCTACATAAATGGGGTGATTGCAGACATCAATTAGGATTAGCGGTGGATATCAATAAACAGGCCAGATCGTTCTTAATTACTTTTCCAAGCATGTCAATCGCACCTCTCTTTTTTGTTCTGTCATTTAGGTTCACGTTTGTCCAGGTAGACGGTCTGACGCACGAAACATGA
>JAWQRP010001096.1:0-21172 GCA_033557875.1 Quadriops clusia | reverse complement strand
GTTAATGTTAAAATGGCTGTTTCCTTGCTTCATGTCTTGGTTAACCTACAATGTTTAGTTACATGTTGATTAGTTGTTTATTGTTATCTGCCAGTTTTTCAATGTTCATTGTGAGAGTCTAATGAACTCATGCTCCACTTTGGCGTTTGACATTATTATCTATGCTACAGGTGAGGTTTGATGTGGAATAAAAGAGAATAAAATTTTTTCACTTCGCATGGCTAGTGGCCAGTTTGCTTAAGTTTTCTTATGTGAATTGTAGATGTCCTGAAGAAGGCCGGAAAGCGTGCCGAAACGTAGACTAAATGTAAAAATTAGATTAATGAATAGAATATCAACAACAGATTCTGGTGTCTGACTGTAATTCAACCCGATTTATCCTGTGAACTCCGTGTAATTTGCGCAGTCGTGTATTGGATGAAGGTGTCTGCTTTGTCTAATTCTAAGCTCACGATACGTCAAATTCTCATATATTTTAAGATACTGGCCTTAGCCATGAAAGGAAAAATGATTGTCACTGCAAACGTTTCGAGTCAATGAAGAAGTACCTGTAACATTATTTATTCTCAGTCCTTGTCACGATTTAGACAAGAAAAATACATTTACATACACATTAACAATATGGATATGGTCCTAGAATAAACAGTATCTTAATGTCAGTTCCAGCAAGCAAAATAAGTACAAAAAGTGCCTTTGCATTAAAAAATAATACGTTACTATTAAACTAAAGAACAATAAGTACTAAAAACTTAATTTTAAGTAACATCTATTGTTTACGGTCAGCACACCGTCTAAATCTACAAAATATCGAACGGACATTTCAAAGAAACCTTTAGGATATGCAAACAGCATAAATTTCAATCTACATTATGACTAATAAAGACATTGCGTAAGAAAGGCTTTCACACCGATATAGTTACAATAATATAGGATCTAAACAGTTCCAAAGGCCAAATTGGTATTTCAATCAACAAATCATAGATTACTATCCCAACAATTGAACAACACTTACCAAAAATATACCGAGAAATCCATGCACACTTGATTTTCACGCCTTATAGTAAATATATTAATAGATCATAACCAAACACAAACACATTACTTATTGATACGCATTCTAAAAACAAACAGGTTCTGATTGCTGCTGCGAATTTTCAAATAGTTCTTTCAATTAATAAAAGCTTTCATCCACGAGAAACGTTGTTCATTTACTTGACTTTTTCGAAGAAATTCGACTTGCTATTTTTCTGCTTTTCCCAGTGAATGAAAGTCAACGATGAAAGTTTTGGTCACGTGGTACATCAAAATGGAAGTGTTTCAGCCAATCCAGGGTCGCAGTCAATGGTAATCAACTTCTCTTTTACAATTTAACTATATTCTTTCATCAAATAAATATTTAAACCGAGCAGATTTATTAAGATTTTACGGAAATATTGTTTTTTTTTTAATATAGCAATAAAAAAAAACCTCGAAACTATTTATTTTTGTGTCTATTATTCTCGAGTATGAATAAGACGGTCCTGGAATTTGTAAGCATGAAATTATACCAACGTTGAATTATACTATGTAATACCTGTATTGGGATGACGTAATGGAATTTAGTATATACCTACTTATAATTACCAATTTTTCAAATACATATGTACGATTTTGCCTTTTCTTAATTTTCAGAGGAAACTCACTCCCAGCCTTACTTTAGCAACTTAAACTATAAATGATAATAACTATACTTCAGTGTTTCTTTCTATTCAATTTCAATTTTTTTTAAATAATCCACATGAATTTAAAAATATAAATAAAAAATAACATACATTACCTTATCCTTAGACTTATTCCAACACAAAAGGTATGAGCTATATAATTCCGTTATAAGACTCCCCAAAAGTTTTACTATAAAACAAGTCAGGTCAACCGATTATTGGCAACATAAAACATTGGAAACAATATATTTCAGTTGAAAGTTCGATACAGTCAGCTACAATTTGTATTTTTATAGTAATAATTAAAAACAAAGTAATTTCACTATCTATGGGTGCAAATCAGAGTCGATCTTGGTCACACTGCGATTTGTACCCGCAGCCGTGAGTGTTTCGGCCTGCACAAGCCGTCTAAGCACCCCAAGGCCCGACCTATTAACGAATACACTAACGCTGAGTACAAAATAAGACAATATTATAAATCTAACTTGTAATTTTAGATTAGTGAAGATGTTTCAAGTGAGGTCAGCAGGGACATTCGACCAAGGGACGTACAGCATTTATGATCGTTTTACTCTTGAAATTTCCAGTTGAATCGATTATTTTACAAGTACTATTATTATAATTCAATGTAATGTCACATCTGGTGTCGTTGTAGTGAATTATTATTATATTTTTATTACTAGTAATAGTGATTCGAATATTTATTATACGAAATGTTAAAAAACACGACATACATATCTTTATAAGAAAAAAATTGCTTGGCTTGGCCAATAACAAATAAACTATTATCCATGGGATAAAGATATTTGTCCACATTATTTTTATTTATTAATATTGGAAAGCCAGTTTTAATTCGGTGTTGGTAGATATTACGTTAATATGATTACTCTCAACATACACAGACATAAATATTTTTCATTCTCTTTGAATTTGAACTTATAAAAGCGACACATTGTACATACTATTACTTCTACCTAGGTGTAAAGAAATTATGTAAGTCTAAACTACTTATAGTATGTAATATATAAGTAGATTAATACTATTATTCTAATGATTTACTTCTAATCTAGAGTTTGAAATTTTGATACATAAAGGGAGAGGTGTTTTAAAGCTACCTCTAATTTTTTTTATATAGAAACTTTCCTTTTCTATGATATACGTGTAATAATTTTGAATATATAACTTTAGTAACAATGTAAATATTTGTTATTAAGTGCTGTACGATCTTGACCTTGTATCCAAAGTTCGTGGAGCCAGGGTGTTTTGACAAAATCACTTGGTAAATTAATATTTCCAGTCACATTTATTTAAAATTTAAACATCTAATTTCACATTATTTAAACTGATTAAACTTAATAAGTAATAAAAAATAAATAAAAATGAATAAGGAGGCAGATGAAAAGTTTTTAATTTTTTTTCTTTAATCATTATATCTAGTAGCTAAAAAATTTCTTCTTTTAACTTATAATACAGTATAATTGATAAACAGTTTGGAAATAACTGCTCGCACGACTGTGTGAACAGAACTAACGAATTATCAATAATAGAGATTTAACGGGGATACAATATTTAAGTGCACAAATTGATGTATTTATTTGTTTATATTATAGTCACAAAGTATGAAACATGTCAAACAAAAGTGTGTCTATAAGACTGTATCCCCTAATAGAATAACTAGCTAACACCAATAATAGAACGACAGTTAAATGTAAGTACCGATGCAGCAAATATCAGTTCCATACTTTGTGAAGAGAGAATGAAGGACATAATTTTAAACCTAGACATGTAGCACAGTAGTCGACCAACAAAGTATTGAAAGAGATGCTGTTTTGGTGTTGCACCAGTTAAATATATGCTACACTAACGATGAATCCAAAAGAAACAAATATATTACAAAAATTTACACAATTATATTTTATTAATAAACTTGTCTTGTAAATTAAATAACGATTAAAGTTATTCACTTTAGTTAGCCCCGGCTGCCAAGCGTTAAAAAGTTCAAGATGTTGAAAATGGAGTAAGTGAGCCGGGATGAAAATATGGAAAGCTTGAAATGTCGAGAGACCATTCCCTCTTCATTTTGAGGTCATCATGGTGACGAACTCTGCAACAAAATAAAAACATCCATTACCATTTCATTTATGTGGACAAAAGATTCAACATCAATTTGCAGCTATATGTGCTTTAACATAGCCGGCGTGTTTACAAAACAATTTATAAAACATCTGTAGATGAAACAGGGTTCGGATTCAATTACATTAGTTACAATATAATACACATATATTTATTCAGGATGAATATAACTGATTCATTTTTTTCCAACATGAGAATTGGAATTAGTTTTGTAACTTATTTGTATTTTATAGATGTTACGTTTAAAAAAAAAGTAAATATTTTTAGGCTGACATCTATAGTTTGCATAATAACGAAAAAAGTGGCAAAAAAATTCGGCGTGCATAGGTGTATGACTGACATCATATTCACAGTTATCTTTTTTCTATGATTCTAAGCTTTTAGCATTCATCTGTAAGCTTTAAGTATGAATCCATTTTACATAACTATAATTTAGAGCAATTATTTATTTTAATAAAATTTAATGTTCATGTACGTTTCCTAAGTCTGTACATATACCATAATGCATTTGATTGTATCTCATTAATATTACGCGAAAAATTTTAGAGGTCTGAAAATATTAAATATTTTAATTAGGTCAAACAGAACATGAAATTGGTAGCTATTATACAAAAGTTCGTGCTCTTCTAAATTTATGCAACTAAATCTGACTTGATATTCTATTGGGAGATTTTTCCAACTAAAATCCAACTTGATATTATGCTCAAACTTAACATTATTTCCAAAGTTATTCAGAAACTTATCAGATAAGCTTTTTCCAATAGCATCTCATCAGAAAAGCTTAAATATTGATCAGTCCATGACCAAAATAGAAGTCGTGTTTTGTGCCTATAATTTCACTAAAATATACTGATTGATAACAGTCGTATTTAGAATAAAATACATTTGTTTAAACGCTACAAATATTAACAAGGTTCAATATATGCAAAACATTGTGCGCTTTTCTTTTTTAGCTTTTCTATTTTTATAGCTTTTGATCATAGCATGTAGATGAATATGCAGATAAAATTTGTATGTAGCTACATAAAACTTTAGATACAGTAAATAAATAATACATGTTATGTATATTAAAATTGGGAATAAATTTTCTTGCTTTATATATAAAGGAAAAAATCCGTGGTGTTATTTTTACAACCAAATAAAATCAATATTAAAGCACGAGCTGGAACTTAATATAGTTTAACGTGGAACACTTTTTCCATGTTTCTAAATACTATTTCATACATCAGTTGACTTTTCTGAAATAATAATATAACAATTTCTATATTGGTAAGCTTTGTTCATGTAGTTAAACAACATACAAGTTGGTTACATATTATTTAGGCAAAACTCTTACCTTTGAGTAGGAGCAACCATAAATCATTTTTCAGAGCAAAAATGAAATATACCTAGTTGACGTGATGCAAGAAATAAATAAATCATTCATGAAGTAGGTTCATTAACTGTGCCTACGGCTGAAAGTATTTGCATAATGGTATACGACATTGATTCTGAAGAAAATTACTCTAATTAGCATTTTACTACATACACTAAATCTAACACACTTGCAAAATGTGTATATATATATATATATATATATATATATATACGTGATTGGTTACAGGAAATAAATACTGTGGCATTCAACTAATTATTAGCTCGATATATAATATAATACAGGGAATTAGTTAATAAATGTTAAATAATATTTCTTGTTAAAAATCGATGTAAGGTGTACAAATAAAAGTGTGCATACAATAAATTCTTTACTCGATCCAGATTCAAACTATTTCTGTTATTTTGTAGGTAAATTAAACAGAAATAGTTTCGGACTATTTATTTTCTTTGTTACAAGTGAACCAGGATAAAGAAAGGTACCAAAGAATCAATGGTAATTCATAGATTAATTTTGAAAAAAAAAAAACATCATTCTTGGAAAATTGAAGTTTATCAACATAGAGCCAGCTTATAAATGGTTAGCACTGACATTCTAGACTCAATTTCTTTTAGATATTTAAGAAAAATTGGTTAATCCAAGACAATCACAAAATTTATAAACAGTGTGCATGCCACTAAGCTCTTTACATATCTCTAAGCTACTCTACAACTGACCAACTTGAAGCTTGTGAAGTAGAGTATCGACAGAAAACTATTTGAGCAAGAGATCGGAAATCTGCAAGAGAATACTAGCAGTCATACCTAAATGTCACCAAGAACAATAATTAAAAGGCTCTCAAAATTTCATTGTGGTAATTCTGAGAACCCGGGTATAAAATATAATTTAAAAAATGAAAAAAGAATAACGTAGGTAGTAAAGTAAAAGAATAAAGAACATTGGTATCTTGGTTCGTCTGAATTGGATGAAACTCAAAAATTACTGAAATTATATTTTGTATGTATGAACTAATGAGAGTACTCGTAAAAAAGTCATGCAAAAACTCTATAGCTTTCTATAAGCCCACCCAATAATCTAATTTATTATAACAAAATTATATACAAATCTGTTTGCGTTATTACACATCTCTTTTATACAGAATATCATAAACAGTTTTTTTGTTATTGCCGCTTTAAGTGACATAAAACATATGATGATGGCATGCGGTTTTGCTCAATACATAACTTCTCTTGAATTCTATATGATCAACTTTGCAATGTGAGTGAAAATTATTACTTATTAAATGCTTGTAATATTGCTTAATTTAAACTATGTTCAGTTCACATTTTTTTATTAAAAGGTCTCACAATTGTTAAGTGCTATTTCAAGAAGATAATGTGAATTAATTGTATTAAAAATAAGCTGTTGTAACAAGTTAAATTATTTCCAATAAATAAAAAAAAAACGTATGTAAACTGACTTAAGTTCCAAAAGTCAATTAAGCAAATATTAAATACACTAGAACAAATGAACAAAACATTTCCAATATTAAAATGCATTTCACAACAATCTAGGTATAGATACAAAGTAGCAAAAAAACATATATTTGTAAAACTTTAACTTTATCACATTTTATGAGTGCCACATTCGATTGATTGATAAAAAGATAAAGCTTTTAGATTTTTGCCTTATTTGTCTTATAAGACATTAACTTTGCAAGTGTGCTATAATATTTTCGTTTATTATAAAATCATTGATAAGATAATGATGAGATTTTATTTAATATCACAAGTACAATGTAGAAATGGAAAATTTCTTTTTCAAATGGATTGATTGGTATAGTGTATGTATGTAAATTATGTACATCTTTAGAAAGACAATAGTCTGGGCTCACATAACACATTTCGCTATTAGCTTTTTCAGGCGAAAATAAACAATAAAGTGTATGTCATTCAAGTTGTTTCATGAAACAACTATTTGGTGCAATCTATTTTTTGTGGCAATCACTTAAATTATTAAACAGTCATTACCTGAAGTAAATTCCCGAATTTATAAGTCAATCGTTCATTCCATATTTAGGAAAGTACCCGAAAAGATAGAAGAATAGCTCTTTAAACAACGAAACACATAATATTAACACATTACTTTTGATCAGTCGTTGGGCAATTTTGGTTTTCTAAAGTAGGATATGAAGGTAGTTCATTCTTTTCAACGTTAAAGTTTATTAAGCAAATTTATGCCTTAGATGAACGAATAAGTTAAAAAAAATGAACCTAAAAGTTTTAGTTATGAAATGTAGAGTCGAATGTCAAATTTTATTTTAGATATCATTTTTCTTTTAGGATAAATTAAATCTTAGTAGTAACGATTTCTTTTTCATTAGTTCAATAAAAGATATATTCTATTTAGTTTTTTTTTTTTAATAAGGATTCGTGAGTTTTCTGAAGTCTTATTTCTAGTACTTTTGGTAAATTTATTTCAAGTACTTTCTACTAGTCTTTCAAGATATATTTCCTTGTGGACATGGTTTTCAGTTTGTTTATTTTTCTTCTTGGCATTTCGACGTTAAAGTTTAACAAATATGACACTCGTATCTAAAAAATACTCTACAGTACGCAAACTAGAAATGCATCTACGAACAGATCCCGAACTCACCTTCGTAATTGACTTGTCCATCACCATCAATATCGGCCTCTCGAATCATTTCGTCCACTTCCTCATCCGTCAGTTTCTCACCCAAGTTGGTCATCACATGGCGCAATTCAGCAGCGGAGATGAAACCATTGCCGTCTTTATCGAATACTCGGAATGCTTCACGAATTTCTTCTTCACTATCTGTGTCTTTCATTTTACGTGCCATCATCGTCAGGAACTCAGGGAAATCAATTGTACCATTTCCTGAAAGCAAATCGAGAATGTATTTGATTGTACCCTTTGATTTGTAGGGGTTAGAAAACAATATATAAAACCAAAAATTGTAAAACGTGGAAAATTGTAGGAAATGAAGTTACACAGAATTGAAATTTAATGAAAACAATTGCAGTAAAAATGGTGGAGAGTAATTGTTGGATTAGGGGTAATATATAAATAATAAGTAATAAAGTAACTTTTCTATCTAAGTGAAATACTACAATGTCTACAATTTGACATTCAGTAACAATTTGAAAAGAAGTATAAAAGACACAGAAGGAATAAGCCCAGTGGCCTTATCTTATGCATTAAAAGTAGTTAAAAATGAAAACAAAGACGTTTTGAGTCATCTTTTTACAAAAGAATATTTATTGAAGTCCATTTGACTTTCTTGCATATTTCAAAAGTTATACAGGTATCCTCCACAAGATAAGTAAGGTTTAGACCAGTAGCTAGCTAAATTAGAGTTTCATGAATTATATTCCCATTTCAATGTTTGTTTTTGTGATTTTTAATGGTAAACCAAAATTTAAAAAAAACACATAAGCCACTTTACTAAAAAAATTCAAAGTTGCAATGGATTCCGAGATACTCAAAATGTGGCGAGTAATTAAAATTGAATATCTGCGTGATCATAACCTGCTTTCTCTTTATATGTATACGTATATGAGAAAATAAAAAATTAACCCTAGAAAGTTTGATGATTAAAGAATGTAAATAATGCACAAGCTCACATGAATAATTTATTAATAAACGTGAACATTTGAGAGCGGGAAGGAAAATGCCAAAATGAGTTTGAAACAACACGGCACATTAGTATAAACCTGTGTAAAAATCAATACTATCTAGGTTCTAGAAGGAAGGGCTTAAAAGTGAGGTCAATTCAAGGTCGCTGGTTAAACGTTTTCAAGGAATAAAATAACCCTTAACGCGTGCCAATTAACAATTAAAAAGTGGAAAAACCAACATGAGAAATGCATTGTTACGCGGGTCGCGGTCGCACCTTTCGTGAAAGAAATGCAACGCGAAAAGTTGGATTTACAATGAAAGTATTATTTTCAATGTATCTGCAATAAATCATTTAATTGGAACGCCTCAACTACCTGTAAAACTACTAAAGCCAATTGTTGAAAATTTTTTTTATTCTAAAAGTTGAATATTCTTTTAAAAATAGTTTAAAAGCAGATACTGTATGAGAAACCCATAATAAATGCGTGGTCGGAAATTAGTATTGAAGTTATGAGTCGTTTAGAAAGTGTGGAAATGCAATGAACGAAACATTTTAAGAAATAAAATAATCAATCATCTCGAGTCAAAGTGCAAATGGACAATAAGCGTAAATCAGCAAAAAATTTATTAAAAAAAAAAACACGTTCGTCACTTGATAGCTGAGTAATAAACCTTACATTTGGTACCAGTCGTATTGACATTTCTGCTAAAATGATGCCTGAAAATTATTCTCAAACATTCTCGTAAGAAATCTATGGGTTGCCTATCCCGTCAAGGGTATAAAACTGTTTCAATTTGCATCCTTAAGCCCACTCTAGCATTATTTTTAAATGGACAAAAAGGCGGCGGCGGGTCCTGATCAAAGGAAGAAATTAAAACTATTCCTACCGACAATTGGACAGAACCGAAATATAAATATCACAATACCCGGATGTGTTTATTTTCTGATGTACTGTTATTATTTCTAAATATACGTTATTCGCAGTAGTGAAATATTATTATTAACGAGTAAAAAGATCTGCGCTTTGTAAGTCGATTGTTTAAGTCATTTGAATTTTAAAATTTCAACTGTGCAAGATATTTCAATTATTGCTACGTGATATTATTTTATTGAAGGAAAAAACGAAAACAATATACGAGAACAAATTATTCAGAATAGCGCGATCATACGACCTTATAATTATTTTAATTGCTATTTGGTGTTATAGACGTATAGAGGCGCTCATTAAAAGCATCACCAAAATGCGTGTAACCTCCAACAAAAAGAAACACAACAAAAAGTTATTTTTACGTAATACATAATATAAATACCATGGGAAATTATCCGTTTTTTCTCAATGCATAAATCATTATAAACCATCTGATATTTTGTTGTTTATTTGCGTTCACAATTGACGTATATCACTGGTGCTGTCTCGGGGTCGTGATACATGAGTGTAAAAGTTTATTTATTAGTGTTATATGGGATATAGGCCAATCAATACCCTGCACGAGACGGCCTTCAAGCCGACAGACTTGTAATTTGAGAAAAAAAAGGGAGAAACGCAGAAAATCAAATGCCAAATAAGACATCGCTTCAAGGGACACTAATGGGCCGCTATCAGAAGTTTTAGGTTAATTCCGTATTTTCAGTATTTAATTCCATGTTTACCTTCTTACTACAAATCGCTATAACACCATAATGGGTGTGCTGCACGCAATTTGGTGTTTATTTTTGCCATGGGGGAGTGATAAGGTACACATAGGTTAAATATTATTGTTATATAAATATATAACAAAATAAATAAATAATAAATAACGGGTCTCAAAACTAAGGTTGTTCCCACTATACTGGAAATATGTATATTTCCACCTTCTTGGGTGTTCATACGCAAGTGTACGCCCGAGATGAGATGGCCCAATTCGATAAATTCTGAGCTACGTCTCAGAAAAACGCAAGTTGAAAAATAATTGCACAGCCATTTCCAACTGGCGTGGTGGCCTTAACGTTGTCGTACCTATAAATGTATAAAATTTCCATATTACTTCGACTTGTGTCACGGTAGTCGCTCGTCTCTATTAGGGCCGGTGCATTCTAGATATGCTTTTGAACTTGCGATACGCATTCAGGTTTGAAGATATTTTTTGATTAAAATTCCGGACAAATAGCGCGATGTAGAATTCAGGGAACACGCCATGTGTGAGAAAATCGATGAAGCCATGTACCTTTACAATTAAAAAGCTTACTTAATCTTAATTCTGAAGAGCGAGATAAGTTTCTAATCTAATCCGATAAGTGAATAATAAAATGTTATTAATAAGTAAATAGGAGAGGGAGACAAGACTACGACGAATAATTTGGCAATAAATTTATATCGGGTGCCCCATTAATGCAAGTCTGACTTCGTAGAATAATAGGTAGGTATGTACTACTCTAGAACCTGTTGGATTGCTTTCCTGATTATTTCGGGTGGTAGATTCAAATTTAGAAAGTTATCGATCCCATCAATGTAATTAGCGCTGCGAAGTTAAACATATAACAGATCTTATTATGCAAACAGGGGAGCGTTTGAAAATTCGAAGTACATACAAGGTGTTCCGATTCAATTGTAACGCAAAAAAACGGCGGTCTTTGCTCTTTAAAGAGGCGGCAAAGATGCGACAAAGAAGCCACAGTTTTTATGAAACAGGGGAAAATGAACACGTGGTATTATACTATGTGAGCGAAAATGAGTGAGGCATAAAAAATGCCGATTCTTTGTCGGCAATTTGCCGTCTCTTAGATCAACAAAGGAGAGCGCGTTTTTTATGCCTCACTCAATTTCGCTCACCCTGTATTCCCGAAGAAAAGTTTTCCGTGAACATGCTTGAAGCTAGCTCTGAATCGATTACAACAGTACAGTTGAAAAACTCTTCTAAAAAATATCCTCAAAATCTGTTGTCGATTGCTTGCCATAAACGTACTTGAACCAAGTCGAATAAGATAAATAAACCGATACACATGTGTCATCGTTATCGCTTATCTAGTATTCAAAATGTAATTTTCCTAAATATTACGCGTTTAAGTAAACACGACCCTCTGAAATTTTCTTAATAGGGACTGCGATTCCATGCAGATTAATAATATTCTTGAAGCAAAAAAATAATTTACCTGGGTACACACGATAAAGTGTTTAACCCGAAAATTACAAACTTTATCATGTATAGGGTAAACCAGCCTATTATTAGCCTGGGAACAGTTATTGGCAGATCATCTTAAATAGGAAGAAATATTAGATATCAGAAAGTGATTCAGATTAGTGAATTACTTAATGAATATAATAACAGTACATAATAATTAATTAATGTAATAATAATAATAAATTCATTCATTTGAATTACATTTTGATGTCTATATTTTTTCCTATTTAAGTAAATCTGCAAGTGACCAATAACTGTTCCCAGGTGAAATAATAAGCTGGATTACCGTATCACAATTTATAAAAAAAAGTATTTTTTCGTGCATTCCTTGCATTTTCTCTTTTAAAACAGCGTCAGAACATATTCTGCGAAATTGCTGTTCAAATGTATCAGCATTGAAAAAATGCTAAATCTACGCATATTTATGCATAGGGTGTTTTTGCCCCTTCGATCGAGTTTCCCGTGCGCGGGACTGACGGAGGGGTGGGCCGAGGGGAGTATTACGACGTGTTTTGCGTGTCCCGCTCCATCCTGGAAATCGTTTCGTGTTTATTGAGGATTTGTTTAAACGATGAATTTATTGCGTCAGCAAAGGACACCTCGGCTCATTATTATTAATATTTATTGAATTTTCAGAAGCAACGCCTAACGTAAAACATAATCGATTGCGCGAAGATGTTGCACCTTTAACATAGATTCATGTTTAAGGGCGGTTTTGACCCTTTTTTGCTACTTCTATTTAGTCCAAAATCACTCTTCCTACAATTCATGATTTTGATAAATGTTGCACCGCATTAAAAATTGTATCTGTATCGATTCTAGAAATCCCGCCATCACGTGTTTGCACGGGCTTCATAATGTTAACACGAACTTTGTGTTGACATATTTTTAGGAACAAGGTCATGGGAAAACGCTGTGCTTTTATTGGGGATTGTTTTACGATAATTCTGTGCGTTGCCGCTATTTTGTGCCGTTTGCATCGATTTAAAAACTGCTTCTATGGCCCAAGAGAAGGTGTGCGGACGAAGAAGGGGAATTTAAATAATTTAACTGGTCCCCATCCGCATTGACACACGCAGTGCATCTTTTAAACCAATGTATTCATTCGTGGGATAAAAATACGCCATCCTACGCACAGAGCCGTGGGCGTCCATTGTCAAAAATAATTATTGCCGCTTTTTGGCATTTGCTTCTCGTCGAATTGCAATCGGACTCCTCAATATTTTGTTTACAACGTTCGGTCATATGGTTTAAGCGCACGACCTCATTTTTTACCACGTATTTCGAATTCTTCAGGAGAGTTGGATACTTATAGCGTTGAATTATAACGATGGACAGTTGAAGTTTGCATTGTCTAAATCTAAAAGTTCAGCCTTTTACGATCCAGGTAATAGTTTGAAGTAAATACCGAACGGTGAATAAGAAACTTGGATCCTCTTTATTGACCTTTCTAACACTTGCTCGTAGCGAAATCCTTGTAATAAATACAGTCTAGGAAATTGTCTAGCCCTCCTACGTCTTTTAAAATTATACATTTAACATAAAGTTAAAATAAATAAATTGAAGCAATGATTTATGACCCTAAGCTCTAATGAAAAATTCCTAAATATAAATGTACTTGAAGCAACAATAGATAGTACAATTCATAAAATAGGACAAAGTCTAAAGATATTATCAATAATTGGCCAATTTATAACTGCTTGTGCAGACACGGTCTTATCTAGTACATATTAAAATAATAATATGTGAATACTCCTTAATAAGTTGAACGAGTAAACATTTTTATTTAAAGTCTCCGATTACAGGTAAGTAAAGGACAAAACTTTTGTTATCCATATTCTTAATTCTCGCTATAACACATTCACGTATACGAGCGAATGGAGGCATTCATTTAACTGAATCATACAAATGTGACTAACAACGAAAAGATGACAACATAACCCATGAGTATAAATTTACATGCATACCTCCGACCATTGAATTAATTAAATAAAGTGGTCCGCATTACAGCGATCTAATGCGAGTCTCAAAAAAAAAATTAACGTTATGTGCAATGTACTTCTTATCAGGAATTAATTATTAAAGTTATCAAATGAGAGATGATTGCTGAACTTGTAATCCAGGCTACAGAGACAACGTCTAGATGGATGGTTTTAAATGAACCCCAAGAGTCACTAACTCTTGCGTCATAATCCCAGCCCTCATTAATTTTTACAAAAATAATTACTGAAACGTTAAACTAAGGTGTTAGTGTAATACGGCTTCAACCCCGCGGAATTCTCTGTGATAAGGGCGAGGTCGTTTCGCAACGGCCGCTACCGCGACGTTGCCACTGCAGGATCATTTGCCCCGGAACACGAAAAGGGTGTTCCTTTATTTTCATAAAACACCGAATAAAATACGTTCTAATATGCCCGGCATCACGGAAAGAACGTATAATTTATTAGTAACTTATAGAAATACCCCGAAATCGATCAAAATGTAAACGCGCCATGAATGTATTTCGCAATGTAAACGATTCCTGCAAAAAGGTAGCACCAATGATGGTAACAAAGAAGCATTTGTTAATAAAAAATTATATATTAAAAACTGATATAAATCTATTTTTATTTCGTACAATAAATTCAAATAAAGCCAGAATGGCCTTTAATGTTGGTGTAAGAATAATGCTAGTTACCTATGAACGAGTATTTTATATACAAAAAAGATTAGATAGGTACATACATAAAATACATTACATATTTAGCATGCAGCACATTATGTACCCTGTAACTTGTTCATTGATGTAAAAATATAATCAATCTTATCTGATTGATAGCATTCATCGTGAACGTTTTCATTAGCAAGTATACATTTTTTTAAATAAATGTTCAACTTTAACGATAAATGTTTAATTATAAACATTTACTTGGCATAAGATGTTACAATATAATAGAACATAGCAATTCCCATGATTTAACAGTAGAGTAATTTCATTAAAAATGGATACATGTGTTAATAGCAGCAGATTTATAATTGAATTTACCTTGTTGAATTTTGGAGAATAAAATTATGTAAATTGAACAATCAGAATTCAATACACATTACGTAACAACTTTTAATGATTCCGAATACTCACCATCGGCATCTACTTCATTGATCATATCCTGAAGCTCGGCTTCTGTAGGATTCTGACCCAACGACCTCATAACTGTGCCTAATTCTTTGGTTGTGATTGTGCCATCACCATCTTTATCGAATAGCGAGAACGCTTCTTTGAATTCGGCAATTTGTTCTTCGGTTAGTTGATCAGCCTGAAAACGAAGGTTTGTTTGAACGTGAAAAATGTTATTGTTAGAAGTCACAGGTGTTATTTGTGGTTTTTATTTGCAAAAGCGGTCTCTTAAACAACAAAATGATACATTTTTAGCTCTAAAATTACATAAACATTTAAATGGCAACCTTGAGCGATGTTTTTGCTGAATTTCTTAGATTCACTTTACTTGATTACACTAAAGCAACAAGTGAAAAATTTAACGGTACAAATTTAACGTGACAACTCAGTGGACCGCTTTGCATACATTGTATAGGTTATAATTTATAATAGAAGAAAATCTTGTATTTAATTTGTTAAAAATAAGTTGTAATTAAAAGCTGGTGGGAAGTAAGAAAGTAAGAATTTTCGCAATGAAGTTATGTTAGTGGAGGAATAAATTCGTAGGGGGGTGTGTGATTTCAAGGGGAGTTTTGTCCTGAGCAGCCCTGTCCAGTTTTAAAAGTCGCCTACTGTCAAAATGTCCAAGGCAGTCGTGTCAACACAGCAACGGTCAACTTGGATAATTGATTTTGTAACGGCGATATCTCGCAGGTCGGCCGTTATTTCGGATGAAAACGTTAGAGAAGAGGTGTTTAGCGAAAACGAGCGTGCTTCCCGGCCTTTATTCCTCAAATAGAGGACGCAGCATTAATTGGAGCAGTTATAGTGCAGAGGTAAACACCCTTGTCCAAGCAACAGTGGTAACAGATCAATACATAAAATATCAGGCGATTTTATCAAAGGAAAGTTCGGGTGTGCAGGACCGTTAGCGGCGTTTTAAAAAGGCGGTTAATTGAATTCTTAAAATATACACTTCCTAAGTGAGCAGGAGCCGCAATGCGGCAAAAATTGAACCGGTTAACGGGTCTTGGTATTTGACAGTTTATCGTAAAGTCCGGGTAGGCGCTGAAAATAATGACGGGACATCGGGACGGGAGAGTGCTGGAATCGGGGGGAATGTGCGATGATCGGCTCGGGGCACTCACCATTTTGATATTTTCGGATTAAATTCGGACACTGTAACCCAGACGAAGCACTGTTAACAAAAGGTGGGCAGCCAACGATCGCGGGCGAGTGCTCAACAAAACTGAGGATACGTTTTGTTATGGGACGTCGGCGGGTGGAAGGGAGGGGGAGCGGCAGCGGTATTGCTGTTACTAGCAAGCGCAGTGTGCCATGGCTATGACATAAACGAGTAAATATTCCAACGCCGGCGAAACGTCAAAAACGAACTTTAAATTGCGATCGCACAGCGTATACGCTTTGAAACCCGCTCAAAACGCTTTTTTCCTACAATTTAGCGACTGGAAAACGTACGCATAGGTGTATTTTCGGGGTGCTCCATTTAAATAAAATGTACTACTTTTCGCCATGTAGGTTTCCGTAAGTTCGAAAGTCGGGTGCGGCTTGTTTACAACGTATACCCGTAACGAGACGAGCGCGGATTGGTCGCCGTCTACCTGCAATGCGTCAAGCTGTAGAATTACCCGCCTCTTTCACGCGGCAGCTCAAAACGACGAACTGCGTCGGCATAAAGACGTCGGATATCTGCTCTGCGGGTGAGGCAGCACCGCGACGCCGACAAAGTGATACAGAAGAATAACGTTAATCATCTGTTTAAACCTAGCTATCTCCTGCTCTTCCATCGGTACTGCGTTAATGTGTTTTATTGTTCAAAATTAGAATCCAGTGCGCTCGTGCCAATAACTCTTGACTTGTCATTTTTAAAGATTATCCACCGGCACAGACCCTCCCCCAATCGACAACCGCCCCAAAAACGCATTACTTTTTATTCATCTATACTTTCCCTAACTTGGGGCAATACCTTCCATTAACTAAATCGAGAGTTAAAAAACGCAATTTTGTCATCAACAAGAACAATATATATTTAAATGAAATATTGGCGGTTGCGGTTTGAACTTAACATGAAAAGGCGGGAATTTCACAAGAAGCCAGCAGCGTAGTCCGGGGAGGGGCACGGCAACCGATCGATGAAATCATTATCATATAAACCATGCAATGAACTTTTAGTTTCTTAGGACTGCCCTTGCCGCCTTAAAAATTTAAGCGGCCCCTTTTTCTTACCCGCCTAAAAAATTCATCGTGACCTTTTACCTGACATTTGTCATACAATTTTTTTATTTCTCCTTTTTAAGGCTATAGGGCTCCACTTGCGATTTTTAGTTACGCGATTTTTCATTCGCAAAAAAGCTTTGCACACAGATCATATTAATTTCTGCCTTAACAATAATCTATTAATTCTGAATAAACGAGAATTTTTCAATTCCCGATGGGTTTCAATATTTCACTAATGACTTCATCTGATTAAACCCATAGAAGAAGGCCCATA
Organism: Quadriops clusia; assembly: GCA_033557875.1. Classification (NCBI taxonomy): domain Eukaryota; kingdom Metazoa; phylum Arthropoda; class Insecta; order Coleoptera; family Hydrophilidae; genus Quadriops; species Quadriops clusia. The sequence continues at coordinate 3,542 of JAWQRP010001096.1, read as the reverse complement.
TTAATTTAATCTACATCAATTTAATATCATTGTCACTGAAGTTTATCGCATTTTTCCACAAAAGAAAGCAATTATCGCAAATTATCTCAATTCCACATTCCTTACTTTCTAGCATTTATTTGATCAATGATAAGATAGCAATATAATATTAACTTAGATATTATTTTAAAGGTGACTGAATTGTAAATGCCCTGGTGACTCACCGCGAAAAATAAAACAGAAACTTCTTGCATTTAATTTTAAAGTTTCGAAAAATATGTACTATACGGATTAAAAAGTAATATTTGTAATATAGGTAGATGAACATTTGAATTATTATTATTAATAAGGAATTAAATAAATAAATTTTAATATGCAATTAGTTTTATCCAAATATCGACTTCTTCAGACCTCTATAAGAAATTACGGAATATGTTACTTTATAAAAGAATATAATGTGTAATGGTCGTTTTTAGAAATGCGAAAACTTTTTGACTGTGATGTCAGCCGTAGAGTGGTAGATTTGAAAATGTTTAACTACATATTCTTATATTTCAATCTTATATTTCTCATAGATAAATTTCCATATTAATTGAAATTGCCTTACCTGATTATATAAATCTGAACCAATACACATTTATACTATCCTCAGGTGCTTCGCCTCAAATTTAGTACATATTTAAATCCATCTGAATATTCCTCGAACTCATAGTCCAGTCAATAGAGGTTGAAAAAGGCAGGGGACCCAGACAAAAGGTCGGGTAGTTGTGGTTTTCTTATATATTGTTTAAGATCATTGTTTATTGAAAATTTCGAATTTTCTACAAAAATGTTTCCTCCGCGGGGGCCGCCGTTTTGGAAAAACTGCCAAATTTCTGCACTTTTTTTAGTTTTTTGTCTATAGCTCCTTTCCGGTGCATTTTTTGGCTATATAACTTCTATACAAAGTTGTGGAGGACACAATTTTCTACAAAATTAGTCTAAAAAGTTTTTCTGCGCGGAGCTACGTTGCCGTAAAAAATAGATAAATTTAAATTTTTTGCTAAAGTTTAACAGTGTTATTCATAATCGAAAACTAACGTAGGTCTAGTTAGACCGTCATAAGTAGTTGTCAAAAGAATTATAACCTCAAACGTCAAAATTCTGACTTTCGGCTTCAAGCTTGTCTATACGGGGGGTACCCGGGCCCCTTCGGCACGAAACAAATTATTCGCTAAAATAAACGATTAGATCAAAGCAATAATTTACTTCGTTACTTTTTAATTTGTTGATGTAAGTAGTTAAATTTTCCATTACAAAAATACATTGATGTTCTTTAAAATGCGATTTTTTTATAGTGACGCAACCATCAACATACACTCACCATAGAAATCACATTCCTTAAAATGGGAAAATTACCGGCGGACGTACGTACGTTACAATGGTAATTATGTTTGTTGATACGCGATATGAATGTCTTTTTGCCTAATTCCGTATATGTATCTATTTTTTTCTTACCTGACCTGCCTATTTATATGTAATATGATGTAATTACATGGCCAACCTCGATGTCAAAATATTTTGTTAAAAAAATAATATTTTTTTCTTTATGTTCACTAATCACATATATTATTTATGAAGAACAGAATTAGATAAATTCGTCAAATATCTAACTTATTTATTTAGTGGACAACCGTTCCGCGAACAAGTTGGATTTATATAACTAGACACATAATTTGCGCATTTTGATTTTGAATAATATTAAATATTTATTACAAATATTGTTTAATTTTCATATTAGTTTGAAACAAAAAATGTTTAAAACAAATAATAAAACAAGAACGAAATCATTCGCGTTATAGCACTTGAAACGATTGGTTATAATTTTGGCACGTTTTTTTCTCCCATAGGCACGTCCAATTCGACCATCCATTATCATAATGAGAATATGATTTAAACTATGTATATATGCTCTTCCCAAGTGTATTTCCCTACTATTTCTCATCATCTTAAGAGTTTTCCTGGCCACATAGGCGTTTTTTATTGATTGCAGAAAAATAGCTAGGAAATTAAATTATTATTTTGGCCACCTCCGATATATCAACTACGTCGCATAATTACAACAACGAAATATAGGTAAAAGTTTTCAAACAAATACTTTGTTTAATATATTAATATTCTACATACACGATTTCATTTGGAAGCCATTATAATTACATATTTAATACAAAACAAAATTTCAAGGTTTACCACAGGCTATATCGGTAAATACTCTATTATTCGCCGCAGATTTTATTATTACGTCGCGTTGGAACGAATTTTCTCCATGGAGCCGTTTTGTCAATATTTACCTTGTTATAATTTTTACGGTTATGATGGCTTGTTAACTTGTTTATTCTATTTTAGGAATTTAATATGGTTTAGATCAGTAATCTAGATTAATAATGCCAATCTATTTGAAAAGTACTATTACAACTACATACCTATAAAATATAGCGGTTTTTTCAAATTAATGTAATATTTATACAGATAGATACACAAGGAAATTGATTTGATTATTAAGAAATTAAAACTCTGAACAGAAAACGAATAGCTTTATTTAATTTATTTATGTACATGTAGGTACAGGGTTGGCGAACGATACAATATTCAATCCCTATGGTATTAGGCAACCATATACTCATAGCTAGACTAGAACTACTCTTGCAAGTGGTTGCCTGTACCATAGGAGTTTATATTTTATTCTTTGGCGACTACACGTACATATGAAGGGTACAGGGGAAAACCTCATCAATAAACTTGAAATACATATACTCATATGGAAATATGTGGAACCACATGGTCATACGCAATACATATTCAATATTTAAATGTCTTGAAATCGACTTTAAGAATGGACGGGCTTTGTCTCCAGTATCCTTCATATGCAATACACAGAGCTCTCCGAATAACAATTTTTCGAAAAATTGAAAGTAAAAATAAATAATCATATAATTCTTTAATAAATATCACAATTTTAAATAAGCAACTTAGGTGATTCAATAACAAAATACGAAATGCAAAATAAATTTACAGTACTTTGTTGTTTCAGTTATTAGTATTGTTTTTATAGTAAAATTTAATGTAATGGTCATCACAAAACAAGTAAGCTTTTGATCTCCTTATTAGCACATAACACAGATAGAGCCTTGGGCAAGATTTAATGTTAAACTATATCAACATAGAACAACACAACAATTTTTTACATTTTAGGTACTTTGTTATATTTACATGAAACAGATGAAGTCCATTTTCTATAACATTTACATAAGATAAATAATATCTATATTTAAAAATAATATCCTTTTCCATCTATGTTTTATAAGAAAATACTGTGTCTAGTCTTTTTTACAATAGGTAACATATTATTAATCTTAAAATTAATTTGTAAATCTATAAAATAATGCCTAGGTCAAAATAGATATAAGTTAGTATGTATATCTAATATATGAGGCGTTCCGCGGCAAAGGGGCCTATATCCATTTGTAAAATAAATGAAGATAGATCCTGTTGCTAAGGATATGTATAGCAAAAGGGTATATCTC
>JAWQRP010001095.1:0-21185 GCA_033557875.1 Quadriops clusia | reverse complement strand
TAAAACCTGCTAAAACTAAATACGATATCGTTTTTAAGAAATAAAACGTTTAAATTTGACAATTCTTGCCCGTAGCGCCATCTTAAAAAAGATGCCAGAACATACCCAAAAAGATGCCATTTCAGGCCCAAAACCGCAACCTTTTTCCCTATCTTATGAGCTATCTGGTTATCTGTGGTAACGGCCTTGAAAGTTAGGTTAATTAAATATGTCATTTGTAACAGTGTCCAAATGAAGATATTAAACTTCTTCTTTTTATTTGTCTTTATACATTTAAATTAAAAAAATTAATGGGGTATTTGAAGTGTATGTTTGGTTGCCTATTTTTTTTTAAAGAAATTTCAGTGTGCCACTAAAAGATTCATATCTCGAAAACCATGCCATTCATTTACAATATGAAAGCTACAATGGCAAATATAAAGTTGTAGGTCGAAAACGAGCTTTTTCTTTATTGTGTATTTTTCGTTTGTTATGTGAAAACTATGTGACAAAAAATAGCTCATTTTATATTGTAAATTAGAGGTTTTGTTGAGATCTGAATATTTTAGTGACCACTGAAATGCGTCAATTTGTTAAAAATTTAGACAACCAAACATATACTTTAAAAACCCTGTTAAAAAAAGGTTTTAAAAAAATTTAAGTGCACTAAAAAGTAAAAATTAATTTTTCCACTTTAACTGTTGCAAGAATGCCTTACTCTTGACTTTCTGGGACTAAAAATAAAAGCGTGGGGTGCTTATCTTTACAAGAAACTGTATAAATCGTATTTTTTTTTCAATTGGAATTATTATGTAGTTATTTATGCAGGTAGTCGCCAAAAGCATGATACTCAGTAGTTATAGGGCTCTAGTTTTTACAATTTTGAAATATGTGTACCTTTGTATAGGATATTATGAACTTATAAAAATTAATTTTTGTAATTGATATGAATTATAAACTATATTAAAATTTAAAGGTTTTCTTTTGATATAAATATTGTATATGAATGTAGTTGCAAAGAGAAGCACCCCACACTTTTATTTTAGTCCCAGAAAGTCACGAATAAGGCGTTGTTGCAACAGAGAGCCGAAAATAATTTTTTACTTTATAGTGCATTTAAATAAAAGTGTTTCTTTAACATTTTTTTATTTTTTACTTTTTAGTTTTGTATTTCCTGTATGTTTTTTGAACATATGAATTTTTTAAACAATTTTGAACTGATTTTGAAACGGGGGAAGAATTTAAGAAGAGGGACGTATTTTTTGTTTCTGCTTTCTGATATTCCGAACACGAGTGCGCAATGCATATACGTCTAGCTAGAAGCACACTGTTGTCACGTACCCTTACGTGGCGACACAAAAGTGTAGGCTATTGTTTTTAAAGGGTTTCTTATTTCCCATCAGGCATACACTATTGACACGTCATTTGTTTCATGTCTCATTTTCGCATGATGCACCGTTAAAATGTGACTGTGCTGTGTGGTGACAGTTGTGTGTTTCGATTTATTGACGCGTTGCCATAGGTTACATACATATATGCAAAAATGTTGAGAATTATGTAATTTTTAACATTGATTCATGCATTCATGTACTAGTCAAACGATCAGCAGTTCATCAACAGTATGCGCAGTTTATAGATATTTATGAACTGGGCACTTTGTTTAAGAACTTCTAGTATATGAAATAGTCGTATATAGTGGTTGGAACAAGGCTATTGATTTCAAGATTTGACCCATGATAGAAACATACATGTCAAACAGTTAGAAAAAAACCTTTAACTAAAAGCGTTTAATAATAAAAATGAATAGTTTAAAATTAGGTTATGTAAATGTCATTTGTAACAATGTCAAAAATCAAGATGTTAAACAGAATTTAGGGTTATTTGATTTTAAAACCATTTCTTCAAGTTTATAAATTAATTAATTACTAAAAGCCGTCAGGTCAATTCTTCAGCTTCAAAATCATTGAAAAATTTATTTTTAGGAGAAGGAATCCAATTAAGAATTGCACATGTTACAGAATCGTCCAATTTGCAAAAATCAGGCTCCTGTCTAGTAATCGTAATAAAAATAATACTACCTCTGTTCCATAATAAGTGAGCCATTAGCGATTTTTATTTTTTCCATAATAAGTGAGCCATTTTCGTAGTCTATATTTTTTTCCAAAATAAAAGGGTTATTTTCGATTTTTATATTTTCATTTCGTAGGGTTACAATTCGTAGTATAGGTCAATTGGTAGTGTGCCAATTGGTTGGTACGTAACGTACTATATGTAACTGAGTTACCAAATTAACATGAAGACAAATTAACACTAAGAAAATTTAACATGAAGACAATTTAACACTTAGAAACTTTAACATGAAGACAATTTCACACTAATAAAATTTAACATGAAGACAATTTAACAGTAAGAAATTTTAACATGAAGACAATTTAACACTAAGAAAATTTAATATGAAGACAATTTAACATTAAGAAAATTTAATATGAAGACAATTTATCACTTACAAACTTTAACATGAAGACAATTTAATACTGCAGAATGACACGACAACCCCCTCTCACGGACCATACATCCTACGAATTGTCCTTCTAACGAATTGTCCTATCCTACGAATTGTCCTACATCCCATGGCACATGCTATTAATTTAATAATAAATGAAGTACAGGTGTTCATTTCCTGTTAATTAAATTCTGTTTTTTCGTCATTTTAACCCTTTTGGTGTTAGAAAACTTCAACCTAAATATATGATATTTAATCGCGGCTTTTAACAAACTAAACTGTCAAATATTTTTACATCCATAACACATTTGATGAAGAATATGGTGGATATTAATAAAATGTAAAAAAATTAAAATAAATAATTAAATGTCAATAAGGTTAAAAGAAAATGGAAATGGCTCACTTATTATGGAACAGAGGTAGTATTAATTATCAGTATATTGGTCAGCTTCACAATTGTGTAAGTGCAAAACATTTATGTGTAAATTATAGCAAAGTTAAATGTGTAAGTCGATTTTTGCTTAACATTAAAATGGCAGTTTAGTAGCTGTAACAAGTTAAATATGTAAACAGTTTTATAACCTTGCTAGAAATAGGTTTCATTATGTGCGAGATTATCATGGAGAACAGACTTTGCATTTTAACTAAATTTTTTCATTCAAGTCGATGCGATGTAAGTAAATTTGTAATGTGCAGTTATCTGCTGCTAATAAATAAAAATAAAATGAATAAAAGCTCATGCAATAAAAAAAAATTTCATCAAAATAAAAATTCTTGACTTAATTGCCATTGGATTTTTTATAGCTAACTTCATCAGCAAAAACTCACCTATCCGTGTAATATTATCAAATACCTCATCACAACTTCAGCAGATAACCGAAATCTAATCTAAATCATAATAATTAATCACACTAATAAACTTATTTTCATCAAGTATCCATGTACACTCAAATGTTTAAATAGAACTTTTATCTCTTCCAAGAAATACATACTAAATACATGCTCATTAATACATTAGCAGGTAAATACATCGTTAGTTCAATATTATTACTGCCATTATAAACCCATTAAAAGCAAATATTTGCCTTACAATACATTTCATTATGGCTAAAAGAGTAAGTATTTATTTATGACAAACCTTTTTTTTTGTTATTCTTAACTCAATTAGGGCTTTCAATACCTTTATTGCCTTAAATATAACAAACCATTGTGAATAGAATTCAGGTATAGCCCTGCAGGAAGTATCTGGCAGGAAGTACTATTAAAAGAATGTAATGGACTGGTTTTAAGTAGGTACTTCAATATTAAATGCCTGAAAAATGGCGAAGCATTGTGGATAGAATTCAGGTAGAGTGTCCTTCAGGTATAACTGTTAAAAGGATGTAATGGGCCTGCTTTAAAACAGTCTGTACCTCAACTTCCTCCTTGCAGGTTATTCCGAACAACCCTGAGCAACAGATGATGTACGCTTACCAACAAGTGCCAGCTAACATCCCTGACGTTCAGTCAATCGAGAAACTGCAACTGAAGCCGCAACATTTCAAGCAGTACTACCAGGTAATGAATAACGTCGAAGTGAATCACGTCATGAACCACATGCCGCAACTGAAGCAGCCCACAGTGGCTCCCGCAGTTGAGGAGCAGATGCAGCAGCTCCAGCAGGTGCCCCGGGCCCCCCCGTCGGCCCTGCCCGGCTGCAGTAGCCCCCAGAGTCAAACGGGCGTGTCGGCGCCACTCGTGTCCTCGCCTCCGACAGACAATAGGAATTCAAGTGAATCTTGTGATAATTCGGACAGAACTAGGCCTCCGGTGGTGATACTAAGTGGTGACGATCGGAAGGAGGTGTCGGACATCACGTTCGGGTTTGAAGTGAACGAACAGTTGCTGAACAATGACGTTGTTAGTGATTTCACTTCGAGGTTTGTAGTTCCTGAGATGGTGCAGGCCAATGAGTGGAATCACGAGAAGGTTGTAAACTTTATCGGATCAGGTAAGAGCTTCAGTCTTAAGTTTTACTTTATTGACCTTACTTATTTGCATACTTGCGGAGGTCTAACGTAACCTAGTAGTTCATTTTTAGGATCTAACCTAACCTGGTAGTTAAATTTTGGGATCTTTGAGGTCCAACCTAACCTAACACGTACTCATTTATTTCCGTGATCTAATCATATTTCTTTATTTATTTTCGAAATCTAACCTAACTTAGCATAATCAATTCATATCCGGATCTAACCTACCTTTGTAGGTTGTGACCCAACTTAGTTTAGATCAAATCGTGATTAGATTAGATAGATTAAGCAAACGGCCAAAGTTGATAACTGATCTCTTTCGTGTTCCAGCATGGGAAGATGTTATTAGTGATGCCAGCGGTAAGGTGCAGTACTACAATGGGGATCGAGACTTATAATAAGAGTGTTACGAGCTAGTCAACCGTTTAAATAATAAAGGAACTGTTAGATAAATTACGAAATTAGATGTGCGTCGGCCGGCCTCCTCGACTTGGCCACGCTCCGAATGAATAAGTGTTACTCAACTCCTCAGACAGGCCCGAGAATACTCGTCGTGCGAGCGCAAACCTCCCTCGTAATAAAGAAACTGCTGCGAAAGTGGTATTAAAATTTTTTAACTTGGACATGGGAACAAAAAACTGCAAAACCAGATTCAACAAACCTATGTGCTAATGCATTATATTTTTGTCACTATTCTTATCCATAGTTGATGTTTGTTCTTTAATTTATGTTATTGTTCGTTATTCTTACTTGGTGCCTCGGTTAACCCCGCGAGACAATTGATACCTTTGTACGATCGATACTACAAGATTATCAAGCAACCTTTGATAAGGCTAGTGTTCCAGCTTTTGGGTTCCTCTTCGTATCCATCTTTATATCGTAAAAAAAAGGACAAAAAACTTGCCTTACTTTCCTATTTCGTTTGTCTTTTAATCGGTATATTAATTTTTGTTAATTGTAATTATTTAATTGTTACATAGCTAAGCATAAAGAAAAACATATCAGACCCTTTCATAATAATTATTTAAAACTTATACTGCATATTCGATTTTGTGTATTTTTTATTACGGTTACTATTACAATTATTTTTTATATTATTATTATTATTGCAGCATTGCTTTTTATAATTTGGAATGATCCATTCTTATTTCTTTGTTGTTATAGCTTTTTTAATTCAGTAATGTAATCGCCATTTAACAGTCTCAATGTGAGCCTCAAATTTATAAACTTAACCAAACACTTAAACAGGTCATGCCTTAAAATTAACTAGTTGACCATATGATCTTGTCATCGAAACTTATTACTCAAAAGATCGTTTCACACTACACAAGCTACGTTTGTAAAAATATTTATTAGATTTGTTTATATATATTTTTTACCATAGACAGTTTATGGCACAACAATCCATCTATGCAACAACAACCAGTTTATGCAACAGTTTTACTGTTCATTTTCTCTTTAGCAACATTAACCCCCATAAATCCAGCTCTCTTCCACACGAACAGGCTCTCTTAAAAACTTGTTATTTGAGGCTCCTTCATAAAAGAGGAAGGCACCAACTAAAAATAACAAATATTTAAGTAACGCATTGCCACTTTAAATGCATTTTGTTGGTGGACGAACTATTTAAAATCGAAACTTTTGGGATTGTATTAGTCGTTGATTTAACCGCGAACAGGGTATTACCAACATAAATTTCTTTCTGTGTTATTAAGTGCAATATTACCATCTCCCGGTTTTTTAAACTAGTGAACCCGCAAAGTTTCCCCTGCCGTTTAAAGTGGCGCTGCCCCCCTCTTACTGCGATGATAATAAAATTTGTTTATTATTATTATTACCTACTATTATTTATTTGATATGTATAGTTTAAAAAGTTATTATGTTTTTAATATGATACTTGTTTCGTTTTATTTTTTATTGGATAATTATTACTATTATTAAAGAGTAAGTAGTACATAAATAATTATAAATATTGTAAAAATGTGTATTATAGCATATATAAAATGAAGATATGTATGTTAAATGTTGCTTTGTATTCCATGTTATTGATTTTGTGCGACCTCTACTTCTTTATTTGGGTTCAAATTCAATTCTAATTGTATACTACTATGAATACTTAAAATTATTATGATTATTCTTATTGGATTTCTATTATTGTAAATTGAGATATTATTATTACACTGTAAATTTTTACTGAGATTTCAAACGTTATGAAAATTGTATTGATTAACGTTTAAATTCGATTTATTGAATTTTGTCCGAAATTGAGTAGATTTATTCTAATTTATTTAACGTTACAATAAATAAAACATTAAAACAAGTCGGTACATAACTATTCACTCATAAACTTCATAACAAATGAATATTACACCGTAATCCCTTGTATAAATTGTCCTGATTACTACTTTTTTACTACATACCATAATATCATGAAAATAATTTTTCAACTTGGAAAGAAAATTGTAAATTCTCTCATTGGCGCCTTCGATACGCTGTAATATTCACCTATATTGTAAGCAAAAATTCATTAATATCGAAAATAAAATGTTTGGTGTAACGCTAGAGCTTAGAAGATGTTTATTTAATTTTATTTTATTGAATAAATAGCTTAATGAAGGTGTACTTTCTTATAACGGCGCCGTTATAATAAATAAAAAAAAATCACGAGTTTCTAACAGCCTTTTAACCACAATTCATGAATCCTTAAACATAATTATTGATACGATATACCTACATAGTATTTGCTGATTATTGTTTACTTTATCAAGTGTTAAAGGAAATTGTGTGAATATTTAATTGATTATATTGTATGTATGTATAATTAATAAAGTAAGAATAAAAAAAAATAAAGAGATAAATTGCGTTAAGGAAATTGGACAATCGATACTCGAATTTCAAAGGCTGCTAGAAAAGACCCTGCGCAAAAAAATGTATAAAAAAATAATAAAATAGTACAAACTTGCCGTTGGTTATGTTATTACTGATTTATTTGTATTTATTGCTTATGATGAAAGAACATTTTATTTTGCTTTTTAAAGGTTATATTTAAGTACTGTGTTAACGGATATTGTAATGATAAAAATTAGAAAGTGCACCCCTTGCTGCCGTGCCCCCTCGTCAAAGCATGCCATCCTTTCGGCCGAGACTGAAAGAATCGGCCATTGCTTGACGGAGACTGGGCCGGCAGTGCTCTTTTTTTTCTTGGGTAACCAGTCGTTTTTGGTTCGAATTTGAAGAATGCAAATTGTAAAGACGGTGAAACACTGAAATATAATACTGAAACATAGAGATAATAGTGTAAGGCCCTCGGGACTGCAGTCCTCGCGAGCGGCGCTTATTAAATTGTGTATATTTATATAAGATTAACAGTTGTACGAAGCTAAGTCATTTTTTTAGTTTTTTAACGACCCGAGAAATCCCCGCCCTGGACGGTGACTAATATTTCCGCTCCCTCCCCCTCCAAACTAGATCTAGACGGTTAGTCTTAGGCATTTTATAAAGAGGGCAGTCTCGTTAATCTTGTCACGAGTCGGCGGATGGAGAGCGATGGCAACGTTAACGACGAACTGCAAGTTGTTGTATTATATTTGTTTTTTTTTATAAATTTTATTTTTGCTTCAGTACATATATTTGTAATATAATTAAAAGAATCGGTGTGGAACCTCGTGCTGAAATTCGAACTTGTTGCTAAGAAACAATCGGAAAAACAAAAACACAAGACATGTACCTTGATATGTACATACATAGTTGGATAGTTGCCGATGAATAGTTACTTGTTTTATCTTTATATGTTTAAGAGAATAAATTGAAATCGATTTATGTACATTTTGCGTTGATGTTTGTGGACGTTACGTTGAGGATAATGTTGCAATACTATGTTGTATTATTAATAGTTTGATTAGATTAAGAAAAAATTGTAGTTGACCAGCGCGAGGTTCCGATTTGCATAATTATTTCTTGTTTGCAGAGGTTATTCTTTTGTTTTCTTGAAAAAGTCAAGGACAGAAACATGTACATCTCTTTCGCTTTTAAGTTGTCAGTCGGTTATTTTAGCAGTAATTGTTACTTAAAATTTAACAATAAATGAAATGAAGCATAAGCTTGCTGGTGTTATTTACAGTGTTAATTCTATCTTTTTTTCAACTAATACCTTCGTCTCCATCTTAGTCCCTGTCTTAAATAGCTGAAATTAGCTTTTACGTGATTTTTATAAATTACGATTTAGATAGTAAGAGATGACCAAACAAAAATTTGATGATTTTTTTTCTTCTTACAATTAAAACTAAATGTTGGCGAGGTTGTAAGAAATACTTGCTAAAATCAATTCTTAAGTAAGAAAAATAAGGCCGAATGGGGTGAGCGGACAAGCTATAAAGTAAGTACCTAAATAATAGCACATATGTGGTAATAGATAGCCATGGGATCAAGTTTTGCCTGAGAGAAAATTAAGTGGGCTTGATATGACATACAATACATTAGATACATTGATCATTTTCAATCAAAAATATATAACAAATATGGTTTGGTACCACTCGATTTTCTCGTATATTTCCAAACTGTTCTACACTAAATATAGGGTGCTTTAATGAATGTGTAACATAAAACTGTCGATTTACTCAAATAATACTACTTCTGTTACATATTAAATGATTCATTTCAGTTTTTGTTAGAAAAGAACGAACTTTAAATGTTTTTTCGAATAGGCCTTTTTAAAGATATTCTTGTGGCATTTATTAATCAAATTGCCACTGAATATTTTATTATTTTTTTGTCTTTGTGTTGTCAGTTGTGAAAAAGTGTCAATTTTTGACATTCCTGCGATGCATGTTTAATTTCGGTTCTTTGTTCACTTTTATTACCGTTAAACATGGGAAAAGTTAATTTGAACCCGAAATTAGTATCGTTGAAATTCTGCGTTTATTGTTTGTTTTTGCTTAAACAATTCGAAATAGGGGGATCCATTGGATAGATTCTTCAGGAAAACATTACTTTCTTTGTAATAAAAAAAGTATAATAGAACAGAGATCTTTTGGGGATTACTCTATGATATATTGTTCTCCAGGTGGCCCAAGAAAAGATTTGTAGTTATCTTTTTTAAGGCAATACGATAAGCTTTAATTCGCCTATAGAAACCAACGGGAAAAATTGAAACTTCTGCGAAAGATAATAAGTATGTATTTCAACCGATTTTTTCAGTCAGTAATCATTTACTATTGTCAAATCTTTTATCCTCACTTTCCCAGAGATCTGTAAAATCAATCTTACTTTTAACAACGGATGTAGGCGGGTAAGATTTGTATAGTATCTTAAGTGTAATAAAAACCCAAACTTTACATCCAGTTTAATCATGTTTATTATTGATATAAGTGCAATATTTATAACTATCAAATAATCCTTTGATATTATTATTTATGACTTTCCTCCTATTATTAATTATTAAAGTAAACTAAGAAAACTAAAACTAAACGAACCAACTACACCACTTAGGCCACATGTCACAAACAAAACATACAACATCTTAATATTTAAAATTTTGTGAACAGTTTGTGATCCCTAATGCACAGTAGTCGACGCTTATTCCATTAATATTTCTTCTATAGTCTTATCGTCCCGTAAAGGTGAATGTGGCAATGAAGGCTCGCTCTCTAAAAACTGCCTTAATTCCGACTCTAAATCAGAAACTTCGTTCGTGGAAGGTGCAGGGATTTCCCCTTCCATTAAGGCCACGCCCATTGCCTTCCGCAATCCCGGTACCGGTGCTATATCCCCAGGAGCAACCCTCTTCGCCATATCCGCCAAATTATCCGTTATACTAATGGCCAAACTATTCTCCTCTTCACTCGGGGCTGGTACTTGGGATAAGTGCTGCGGCAACGGTTGTGATAACCGATTATTCTGTACCTTCTGTAACCTCTCCAGAAGCTGCGTCATATTGTTCAGTCTTTGCTGCAGCTCGTGGCACTCCTCGGAAAGCCGGATTTGATTCTCAACCTTTTCCAAAAACGCCACATCAATCCCAATGCTGGAAAGAGTCCTCAGCTCCTCAACGTTAATGTTAACTGTCTCATGCGGCTTCGTCTCGAGCACCGTCTTAACAGCTTCTTCCTCTTCGCGCAACTGCCGCCTCTCTTCCAGGATTTTCTTCGTCTTACTGTGCTCGCCACCTGTTAGCAAATCCAGCAAGCTATCCACCATCCAAACGGTGTAATCGTTGTCTTTTGCAAAATCAAGGATGCTTTCTGAGTATTGCACTGCCGCATCTGACCCGTAAGTTTGAAAAACGAGATCACTTTCCTCTTTGGTTAGGTTCGAGAAGGCCGAGTCATAACTAGGGGCATAAGACCCGAAAGCTCCGTAATAAAGTGGTTTTACTGGCTTAGCTACGTTGCGGCGATCTTCCCGGAAACCTTGCAGTTGCCCTGATCCTTCCGGTAGTTTCCCTGTGAGCTGCCCAAGCAAAACTGGTCTTTGCTTTGTTCCTGGAATCACCCCTGTTCCTTCGACGATAATATTTAGGTGCGTAGTGCCATCTTCTTTCTGCCGCAAGAACCCCATAGACGGTCCTCCTTTTTTGTTGATCAATTTGGCTCGAGCTTCGCGAGCTGAGGCTTGCGCTCTTGCCAGAATTTCCTCCGGTTCCAAATCGTCCGGAACTGACTCGAATTTCGTGGCCGGCATCCTCCGTTTGGCCGGCGTGGGGCCCTCGTGGTCACTGTGCGAGCTTTCGTGCTTCTTTTCCTGGCGCAACTCCGGAGGAATCTCGAAACCCAACTCCTTATTTGTTAGATCTGGCATTAGCTGCAACAGCCAACTGATTTTTTCTGGAGTCACCAACTTTAAGCCGGCGTGAAGCAGCTTGCGACTGGTTTTATAGTAAATCGTGTCCACGTGGTTGTACTTCATGGCGTTCCCGCACATAAGCCTAAAGTCGTCCATGAAGTCTTGCAGATCTTTGTATTCATTCTCGTCGATCTTCTCGCGCATTGTGCTGAAGTCCATCGGCTTCGTGATGATTGCCGAGTAGCCAGGCGCTATGTTATCGGTGACAGGCCAAGCGAAGAACTGTTGAGGATCACGCTTCTCCAGAGCCCGGAGGATGTGGTCGAGCATTTTTTGTAGGCGTGATTTCTCGAAGATCTTTTTTAGTACGCAGGTCCTGGGTTCCCGATTGTGGCCTGAAATTTAGATTAACAGAATGTATAAAGTTATAGTCAAGAAGGCAATTATTTATTACATTACTATTATTTAATACATAGGTTGCTGCTATTTCTTTATGCCTTTTCGATTGATATACTTTTGCATGTGTATCTTAAAAACATAAATAATCCAGAATACAGTAACGGTTTATCGGAAAGTATCTGGACAAATTTTGAAATGCAAGCACTGTCATCAGATATAAATGCACTTGCCATTTCTGTATCTTGGCACATTGTACTTTTGTGTAGATATTATAATCAAGATATTGAATATTTTCAAAATAAGAATGACCTATTCGAAAGCGAGAATTGTAACCTGATCTTGTACAGACAAATTATGTTCAAGAAAAATAATAATTTGTTCTTAGCTGCCCAAAATTTTTCCCGCAATGTCAAAGGGGGTGTTTTCTTTTTTCCTTGATTTTTAACGATAGCTTCTTCGATGTACATGTGGCCACCAATCAATCACTAGGATTGACGAATGTATTGTGGTGTCTTCAAAAATAACAAAGTAATAATATAACTCGTGATAATAAAATATAATAATGAGAAGAAATTTAGGTTACACTTCCGAAATCATTATTTGATAAATTTAGAATACAACAGAATTAAGTAAACCCCTATGCACAAGATACCTATTTTACAAATTTTCTACATTTGATCGTACTTACTTAAAAATTGACAAAGTGATGGCTTATTTCCAAATTTACTAGGAACCTGAATAGCTTAATGCAAGATATGTCTGGATCCTTATGATGAAAGATTATAACAGACGATTAATTAATTATAATTCAAAAATATAAGAAATCCCTTCTACATACCTGCTGGGATATAAGCGCAGGAGAAATAATTTGTTAAGAACAAATCTTTTCAGATGATATTTGTTGATGACCTAATCAGTTACCTTGGTAACCGATGAATCGACTGCCATAGACTAAAGCAGGCCTTACTCGGTCAATAATAATGTCATTACCTTTTCAGAATGACATTAATAATTAGGTCGATAAAGATGGAATAACGGACAATAATGATGCGAATCTGGATATTCTGATCTTGCTACGTCATTACTGTCACGGTAATGTCATTACTGGTAATGCCATTATTACTGATCGTGTACGGCCTGCTTAACCATTGCTTGCTTAAGCTACATGGACTAAAAGTTGAATTGCCACAGTATATGCAGTGTTGAATTTAAGGCCAAAATGATGCTACATATTATTATAATAATAATAATAATATCTATTATTTATTACTGTTTTTGTTGTACTTACTAGGACTTCCGATTCCAATAACTGGCTCTTCTATAAGCTCCACCTTCTCTTCTTTATCTTCATCTAGCTCTCCAGCAGATTCCTCCTTCCGCTTCTTCTTGTCTTTATGATGATGCTTGTGCTTCCGTTCTCGGTCTTTGCTCTTGTCCTTCTTCTTCTTCTTCTTCTTGCTCTTTTTGTGGTGGCTGCGGGTCGGGTCATTTGAATCTAAGCCTGAAACTCCCGAATAAGGCCAATCTATGTTGTGTTCCGGTGTGCCTTGGCTTCCTACCTGCAAATGTAATTCATAATAAGTATAAGAAATTTAATCGTATTGGATAAAAATTTAAAGAATGTGAAGAAGAAGGACAAAATAGATGATTTTATGTATAAATATCATTTATCTGGAAACAGGTCATCGAGAAAACGAAACGAAGAAATACATAGCACATTATTTGACTTTATAAAATGCATGTGATACCATACCAATAGTCATATTAAGGGAAGCCCACTGACTATTCTACATGAATAAGATTGTAATAAAAAGTCAGGCATTGTACATGTTTTTATCAATAGAAATTCCAGGTTTAACAATCGAAGATTAAACAGGAATCATATCTACATAGGCACATATTAAACGAGAAAGCACAAAACAAACGACTCAAAGAAACCCCAATCATGATAAGAAGGAACATTAAGACTTGGCCTGGCATTCAATAATTAAACATGTTACTCACCTACAATACCACAATGACAATTACAACAACAATAAATCATTACAAAACAAAGTTGAATAATACCTTTAAGATAAGCTTCAAACCCGGTGGGCGGTCACTGGGGCTGTCATAGCGCTCCCTTCGCTCCGATTTGTGTTTCTTATGCTTCTTTCCGCTGCCCATTTCCACTGGAAGAGACAGTTTGACGGCTTTTGGTCCCCTTGCACTTGGAAAATCCAGAAAAAGTTTTGTTGTGGCACAGCGACAGCTGTCACAAACGCCAAATTTCGAGGTTAAACCGGTTTGACATGCGCATAGTGGGAGCGAAGAACATTGGAACTTACGCACCTGGGCCCCGACTCTTGAGTTGTCGCATGCGAGAAGTGACAGTTCGCATCTGTTGTTCTGCCTACTTCACTCTTGTGTGTGTGAGTGAAGTAGGCAGCACAACAGATGCGAACTGTCACTTCTCGCATGCGACAACTCAAGAATCGGGGCCCTGTGATTCTGTAATCTGTGTTTCGAACTAATTTCCGAAGATTTGAACCTCGCGTCTTCGTCGTTGATTCGAACTAATTGATAAAATTCGAGCTAATTAGTGAAGTCCGAATTAATTAATGAAAGTTTGAACTAATTAATGTTAACAAACCCTCAAACTAATTTAGATAATACAAAACATGAAAATATGTACGTATAAAATATGGCTAACCCAACAGAACACACCATAGAAAACTTTTACGGGGTTTATTTATTGTTTTGCACGAACCCTAAATTTAAGGGTAGAACCTACATAGGTTTCACAGTAGACCCTAATCGTAGGATAAAGCAACATAACAAAGGCACCCAAGCGGGAGGGGCTAGAAGAACGAGCAATAAAGGCCCCTGGGTTATGGTACTAATCGTCCATGGGTTTCCGAATGATATTTCGGCGTTACGTGTAAGTTTCAAAATTGATAGCACTCATAATCGGTGACTAATAAATTAATTTGCTATTAATTAAATAATAAGGTTTGTTAATCGAAAACAAATTGCAGTTCGAATGGGCCTGGCAGCACCCAAAGAACTCCCTCCGGTTAAAACATTTACCCGATAAGCGAACCCGAGAAAAAATGTTTGATTACCGGTTACGAATACTAGCCGAGATGTTCCGAACAGGACCTTGGAAAAGATTGCCATTGACTTTGCGTTGGTTAGCTCAAGAGTACACCCAAGATATATTCCTAAACTCAGTGGCGCCATCACACATGCCTATTTCTTATGGACCAGTAAAAAGTGTGAAACTCAAGGCCCAAAGCAAACTAACACAGCAGCAAAACAAAAAGCTTAAGAATGAAGACGAAGAGGACCAATCGACATCATCCTCGTCGTCATTGGTAGACTTTTGCTATTTGTGCTTTAAACCAATTGATTCAATCAAATTGACGTGTTTGAGCCAAAGTTGTAATCTAGTTAGTCATGTAATTTGTTTGTCAAAAATCTTCTTAGAACCCGGGGAATATATTCCTGTGGAAGGAACTTGCCCGAAATGCTTAGGGATATTTTTATGGGGAGACTTTATTAAGAAAGCTAAGGGCTGTTATGGAGCCCTGAACTTTGATATGGATGCTCACATGGGCAATGAGTTTTATAGCTCTGACTCCGATGAATAAATATCATTTAGTATTTTTTAAAAATGTATATGTATATTCTAGTTTATTTTTATTTATAATCATATCATGACTAAGCTGATAGGTTTTATTGTATCGTTCAGACATTGATTTTATTGAACACAAAATGAATAATAATAGACTGATCACAAATGATTACTGCATGATAACTTTCCATTTTAGTGGAATGAATTTTTTTTAATTTATAATTAGAAAATGACACAAATGTACAACAATGCAATTTGGACCTTTAGTTTTAATTAGAGTTAAATATAATTTAAATAACAGTAATACCATAGATTATATATACTCCGATTATAAAGTATATATGTAATCTATGGTAATACTTTTTAATCAAATTTAATTTTTCTTTACACTTTAAGTTCATATCCTGTTCCAAATAAAACTATAAATATTAACCTCATTGAAGTATAGAGAACGTTCAGGCAGAACTTTTCTTTCTCCTCGCATAAACAATAATAATAATAATGAAATATACTTTTTTTATAATCGGAAACCCCAGATAAGTGATATCAAAGTCTTAGGTGATATAGGTACAGTCGGACCAGATCTTTATGACAGTCGTCGATACGGCCTGCGCAGAGAGAGAAAGTATTCGGAGGGACAGAGTTAACCGTTCGCTAGCGCTCACAATTTTTGCTAGGCAGTATATGAGCGCATAGATTTATATATGTATTATTAATTTATTACAACAAGCGCATTATTCATATAATATAAATAACTATATGTTTTTAAATATATAAAAATAGAAACTAATAATATTCGGCCTGTTTCATAATAATAGCAGCAAACAAAAATAAATATAAAACGCAACATTTTATTATTAGATTAAATTAATATAAAATATTACTAATTATAATTTTGAATCAACAAGAGGTTACTTTCCGTGTTGGGGTAGTTTCTAGATTGTTGAATAGTTTTGTTACTGAATTTGATACTATTCATTTTTCTTTTGCTGCATAAAAAACTGGACAATCATTTGTTTGAAAATAATTTTTTCTTCATTTTACTTTTATAAATGTACAAATAATAATATTTAAAAAAAATTTTTATATTTCCTCTATTCCAGATAAATCTGAGTCGGAATCGTGAGAATCCGACTCATCCTCAGAATCGTTAACGTTTATAATTAATTCGTCAATAACATTTTCAATAATTGGCTCTCTTGCCCTAAATTCTTCTTCCCACTTTTTAGAATGGCCGCACTTCTTCTGCCATTGTTGCCGGGTATAGTTCCCAAAAAATTCTTCGCAAATTTTTTTCACATCTGATAACTTAAAGGAAATGTTTCTTTCTCCGACGTAGTCCTTCAAATCCTTCCACACTAATTCTATTGGATTCAGATCCGGATGGTAGGGTGGCAGTCTTAAAATAGTATGCCCATATTCTTGTGCCATTTCATCAACTGCATAACGCACATTTTGTGGTTTATGCAGCTGAACAAGATCTAGCAAATCCACCTTGAGCATTGAAGGGTCACATGGAATGTTTTTATTCCTCAGCCACTCTATCATTGCTCCTTTTGTTGAACTGATGGTTGGGGCTTTATCCACTTGCACATTGTGGTACGGAGCGTTATCAATAACAATAACGCTTCGCTCGGGTAAGTTTGGCAATAACTGATCTTTGAACCATTTCGAAAAATTTATAAAATTCATATCGTCGTGGTAATCTCCCGATTTTGTCCCTGATTTAAAAATCAAGGAAGCCCTGGGTATGAACCCATTTTCACCTCCCGCATGGACAATCACTAAACGTTCACCTTTTGAACTGGGCTTGTGATACCCCTCGTTTGATTCGTAAATAATGTTGCGCCCCTCGTCCCGGTAACTCTTAATGAGTTTTAAATAATTAACCCGAAGTCTTTGTATTTCGGGACGCTCCATTAAGATGACTTTGTTGGTTCTGGTTTTCCTCCACTTAAAGCCAATTTCTTTAATGAGTTTCCTTAACGTTTCTCGACCTCCAAGGAACCCAGTAGCCTCTTGAAATTTCGGCAAAATTGTCCTTAGTGTGGGAACAATTTTGTCACTTGAATACATCGTTAGGATAATCCTTTTTAAGACACCCTTGTCGAAATCGTCTATGTCCATTTTCTTATGATGCCAGGTAATATTTTTTCGAGGGGACGAATATTCCGTACTTTCGCCTAGAGAAATGAATACCAAGACAATTAATATACATAATGAGATGAAGATGAAGTTCATATTAATTTCATTAGAGACTTATAAAGTCAGGAAATTTTATATTTGGTACCAACCTGCTTCAATTTGTCTAGTCTCACGCATAATTCTATATATTGTACTCTCGGACACACCTGTAGCAATAGAGGCACGCACTTTTGCTTGATTTAATGGCACCAACACGTTATCTGCTGCCTTTTCTCGATCCATAAACTTAATCACGTTTGCAACAATTTCGCGACTTTGCCCTTTAAGCATGCGTCCGCTCACTTTACTTGAGAATTCCATTGGAAAATATAAACAAATTGAAAAGTACACAACTTCAGTAACGAAACTTCAGTGAAAACTAAATTTGAAAGGTTTCTATGAGAAGCTTATATAGTTGCATTCGTAAAAAAACATACAAAGCTATAAAATTCTTACAATAAACTGTAGAAATCAGGGATAAATGCTTTCTAAGGTAAATAGAATAAGTGATCACTCATGCATTTGCTAACAATAACCATTTATAATAAATAGATTGCACATTCTAAATCAATGGCATTCTAAATGCCGTTTATAATAGGGTTTAGAAAAGTGATTTACCGATAAGTCTAAAGACTGAATAGCACCCTAATAAATATACTTTGCGTCTTCAATTTCCCTTGTCTATTGTTTACATAACTAATTGCAGCAATAAAGCTACATGAGATTCAATAAGCAGGTAAGAAACATATTCTTTATCTACACATTTAAGTAAATGTACCTATGCCTGACCCTGTACCTTAGGGTGACCGGTAAGTATTTCACGCCAATTATTACCAAACTGTGTACTTGTAGAACTTATTTCTGTTCTGTCCTCTGCAGTAATACTTTGGACGAGGTCGTTGGATATTTTTTCAACTCATGCACATCAAGCAGTTTCGTAATAATGCAGAGGAAACATGCACCGATCACCCTTAGGTACAGGGTCAGGCATAGGTACATACATTTATCTTACTTAGAGCCGCTTTCACAATCCTTAGGTACACAGAGAGAAATTTTTTATTGGATGTAGTAAATAACACTGGTCAACAGTGATTTTGTTGCCCTTGATATGACAATGGTTCTAGGGTCATTTTATTCTGGGAATTATGAAACTATCATTGGTTTTGCAATATTGGCTCTCTCAAAACTACCATTTACAATGTACGGTATAACGACTTCTATAAATACTCCAATAACAGCAAAGCGAGAGCCAATCTGGTAGAACGATAACTATATTCGGAAAATGTACATATTTTGCCAGAAAAATCTGCAAAGTTAATAAGGGCAATAAGATTTTTTCCGTATTTTGTTTAGCTGTGTAATGCAATAACTGTCTTTAAATACTATCATATCAAATATTTATTATGTACTGCATGTTAAGAGAATTAAATAAACTGCAACAAATTGCCATTTCTTTTTATATACGAATGAAATCTTATCTGCTGCATCGCGTTAAAGAACGGCTTTGCATAACGTAACAACGCCACGATCTATTCGGGTTGGTGTCCGCTCGAGAAATGACTCGCCCCGCCCACAATTAGAGCCCTGCGCAAGAATGGACTCAATTCCGTCTGTCAGGAGTTTTTGGTTGAGCAGTACAACCCCCCAAAGTTAAAGTGAAATAATCGTTGATGATGGTTTTTAGCAACTGGCAACTGATATAGGTTACACAAGATTATTGGCCACAAATCGACTAAAGTTTCTTGTTAAATTATATGAAAATAAAAACCCCAGTAAGTTTGCAAAAACAGATTAAATAGGAGTACCTTTTAAAGGCTGCGATTTTTGGTTGTTCTATGTAGCATATTTTCGGTTTAATATTAAATGAGGGTTAATATTCTGCACGGTATTTACAAATATTTCGTATAATATTTAAATTAATGCGGAAACCCGTGCGAAAACTCTTTTTTGTGATTCTTAAATTTTATTGATTCTCGAGGATTACGGACGGTAAACTAAAAACGTCAGTGCACAAATCAACTCGATAGTGCACCAAATGTATAAGTTATAGAAAATATCGTCTGATTTTTAAATCAACTTTGTGGGGCTATGCCTCACTTAGGGTTGAGAATTGAACATGCTCTACAGGAACTTTTTTTTTGCTTTTTTGATGAAATCTAGTAAGGGTTAAAAATGTGCGCTACGATTAGAACTACGGTGTATGTATTGTGAAGGTAATCTCAGGGCCAGCAGAAATAATAGAACTACGGCGCTTATCAGATTAAATATTGGGGTTGAGATTTAATAAGAAAAAAATAAACCAGCAGATTCTCTGACTTCCTAGCAGTCATCGCGCCAGATGTCACAAAATCTGGAAAATATTTCCAGTTTCGATGGCGCCCGAAAGTAACAGATGTTCCATAGGACGCGAGGTTCGAATTCCAAGAAGAGAGAGATAGAGAGGAGTTCAGCGTATGAGCGCTCGTAAGGAGCGAGCGAGAGAGCTAGACACAAGAGTCGAGGGCCTAGTGTCTGCCATGCAGCTGAAGGCTAGTGCCTAAAGTGCTAGTGCCTGCAATGCGGTAGGCCGTCAAGTCGCGTGGGCTCGGGCTGAAGCAGGTAGAAAAAAATAGAGAGTTCGATTGAGGCATTCTTCGGGACAGTTGAGTCTGCGTCGCGTGGGCGAAAGGAGTCGGGTTTGGAGTTCGATGGAGGGATTCTTCGAGGACAGTTGAGTCTGGGTCGCGTGGGCGAAAGGCAGTCGATTACGGGCATTTCTTCGGGACGGTCGAGTTTTGGAGTTGAATCGAGGCGGGCTTCGAGGTCGGATCGGCAGAGGGACACGTCCACGAGTGCGCGATCGCGAAGCTTCTTTCCGTGGCATCTTCGCGCAGCGCGCGGCCGCAGAAGGAGTCGCGTGGAGAAAACGGTCGTTCGTTCACGAAGAGAGTGGAGAGAGAAAGCCGCTAGGGTAGCTAGCTGGCCAGATAAAAGAGTGTTTGTCGCGGTTTCAAGTGCAGGGTTTTGTGGGTTCATTGCGATCCATTGTTCAGTGTCTTGGGGAATATCTTCAACACCATTCTTCTGTGATTTTGTGATTCGTCGGCCGTCTTCGCCAAGCAATTGGGATAAATTACGCAGTGTCTTTGGGAATCTCTTCAACATCATTCTTCAGGAACTTCCGGATTCGTTGGCTGTCGTCCACAGGAGGAACAACACAGGATAAGAATTTTGTTTTTCTTCTTTAATTAGTTTCATTCAATTCAGTAGTTCGAAATAGTGGTTCGCTAGTTTGGCCTTCACGGGGGCGCATTGTTTGGTTGGTTTGTTTCGATGAACGCCGGGGGGACAATAGAGGGGGAGGGATAATTCCGTTGATCTCTCTCTCACACCAATACACACACATTCACACACACCAAAATCAATTCGGGTCGACCCATAAACATAATAAGTCAATTGAATCAGTAACATTTTGAAATAACGAAGTTTGGGCCCAACTAATTCAATCAGTGATTACAAACAAAGTTTTGCTACAATCAATCCAAGTTAATCATTAATTACATCACAACGAAGGTAGAGAAATTAAGTGCACAATAGAAGGAGTAGAGCAGTTGCCGTAATAAAACCCAGATAGACACAATTTCATAACAGTCAAAAGGGTATCTCATTTTCACGATAATTACAAGGTCAACTGCAGTGCTACAAATAACTAATAATTAATTCTCACTCACCAAGG